>LPNX010717971.1:822189-857962 GCA_001517045.1 Pseudotsuga menziesii
CGACATAGATTCTCATAATAAAACCTATGCACTAATTGTATTCACAACAATGATATGTACTGAACATTTGAGATAATTTTATTTAAATATCTTTTATATTTTCATTGTGTTTGTTTGAGATCTCAAATGACCAACCCATTTAATTTAACTTTTTAATAGTGCAAAGGAACGTCTAACATTATGATGTGATTAAGTACAACATGTATGTCCAAAAAAAATCATTAAAGATAAAGTGTGATATATTGTTTTGTAAATGAAACCAGAGTATACACTATTTACATATCAACACACAAAGTAAGATCAAGATTAACATTAACAAAATACAATTAACAAAACTCAATCAAAATGGTACAAAAATTGTAAGCATGAACTTTGTTAAAACATTTATACATATGCCAAGAAGCTATACGTAATTAAAATTCAATGAATTTAGAGATTTAAAATGTATTTCTAAATATATATTTTGTATATCTTATTCATTGATATAGAGCATTGAATGAAATATAATATGTAGTGGAATGATATACCTTATATGTGAGATATATGTAATTAAAATTCATTGAATTTAGAGATTTAAAATGTATTTCTAAATATATATTTTGTATATCTTATACATTGATATAGAGCATTGAATAAAATCTAATATGTAGTGGAATGATATGCCTTATATGTAAGATTACAATGTTTCATAATGGTAAACATTTGCTTTAGCTTGTTTTTCCAAGCTAAATAGGCTCAATGAGTAAATTATCATGAATTTATATTACATTTTTAATTAAAAACAAATAGATTCATTTGTAGTTATTTCAATTTATTTTAATTAAAATTAAATAATTCTATATTCACCAAACTTGGGTGAAAACATATTTAAAACTAGCCCACAAAAGTGTCTAACCAATTATAATTATATACTTAATCTTCTACCTTGATATCTACATACTAGCATCTTGATATCTCCATACTAGCATATTTATCATGTTCACTGTCATAAATTAGAAAGTAAAGGCTTAAATGAGCTGAATCCCAAGCATAAGAGAGGGACAATCTCTTTATATAATTATTTATGTGAAGCTCTAATCTTTGTAACAGTCAATTTTTCACAAACACTGGATTTTGGCAAAAAAAAATGCGAATTTTTGTGATGGAAATAGCAGCCCAAATAATGGGAATATTTCTGATTGTTTGTTTTTTTCTCTACAATCTGGGCAGTTTGTGTAATGCAACCAACAACAACAAGGAGGTGAACATCCGCGTTATCTTGGACTATGATTCATGGGTCCAGAAAGTCGCCAAAACCACCATACAAATTGCCATGGACTACGTGAACAGAGACACCCATCTACTCCACGGCTCTTCAATTGGCTCTTCACTTGCAGCTTTCTCCCCTTTGGAACCATTATGTCACTGCGATTTACTGTTCAGAGTCAATTTCAGTTCGTTCTCCATCCATTTTATCTTGCATGGAAGAAACTTATGAAATCCTCCTTCCAAAACTGCATGTGATATTGATGAGAAACCAGTTTCTCCCGTTCGAGCAGCCTTGCCCGCAGTATGGAAGACTTGGAAGTTGGAATGTTTAGGTGAGATAAATAAATGATTTGTTGTTGTCCATCCAGATTCCAATGGGTAATTTTAAATTACATTTTGTTTGTTGGATGTTAGCTGTCGATTCAAACTATCATTTCAATTTCTATGGCTACAGCTTGGAATCTAGAGACGGTCGCCACGGTCAACTGGAACATCATACAGAGACAGTACAAGTCCCCAGTCATTCATTTAAGATATACAAAATATATATTTAGAAATACATTTTAAATCTCTAAATTCAATGAATTTTAATTACGTATAGCTTCTTGGCATATGTATAAATGCTTTAACAAAGTTCATGCTTACAATTTTTGTACCATTTTGATTGAGTTTTGTTAATGTTAATCTTGATCTTACTTTTGTGTGTTGATATGTAAATAGTGTATACTCTGGTTTCATTTACAAAACAATATATCACACTTTATCTTTAATGAATTTTTTTGGACATACATATTGTACTTAATCACATCATAATGTTAGACATTCCTTTGCACTATTAAAAAGTTAAATTAAATGGGTTGGTCATTTGAGATCTCAAACAAACACAATGAAAATATAAAAGAGATTTAAATAAAATTATCTCAAATGTTCAGTACATATCATTGTTGTGAATACAATTAGTGTATAGGTTTTATTATGAGAATCTATGTCTCATTCATATATCTTTCGTAAAGAGGATTTATTTCAATTACAATTTCTTCATTGAATCCTTATTCCTTTAAAAAAACCTACCCTTTTAGCCTCCAACAAGGACATGGTAAGAGCTTTAACTACCAACAAAATAAAAAACGAAGATAGGTGACATCTTCATCAAATCCTCCTTTTAGGCATGCAAAAATCTAAAGCAAAAACATTATTTAAAACATCAAAAGTACCATAGTTTAGTACCCAAGTCACAAAGGGAACATTGAACCCCATGTATATTAACATTAAATACAAACAAAGGTAACTAACTATTTCATATAACTTGGACAAGTCCACCTTAACCACCATAGACTTTCATACATTTTCTTGATTTAATGGAACCCCTCTAGCATAATGCCAATTGCTTCATGGGTTTGTCTACCCTCTAAATAATTGAATTGTTCACTAGAAATTGACCTAGAGAACACACATTTTACCCTTCTTGCAATGAGCTTTGTAATATTTGTGTAATATAATTGCATAAAGAGGTTGACCTATACTCCTCAAAAGAAGAAGGATCTTCCTAATTGAGTTGGGTTCCCTATATGCTCCTAATCAAGTTGGGTGTCTATTTGGGCATTGGACTATAGCCATTGGTTATAGGAGAGGAAATATTAGTTATGAATTCCATGGCATCATTTCCATATGATTGAGATTAAATATGGGGGGACATAATTCAATGATTTATTATAGCCATTGGTTATAGATAATTCAACATTGCATGACCAACATTTTTTTTTGCAGATAATTCAATTATATTATTTTTTATTATTTTGTTAAGTAGAAACATTACAACATCTCCCCGAGATTGTGTTGTCTTTCTCAGCGACATTTTTTATGGCCGATAATTAAATTTTTTATTTTTTATTGTTTTGTTAGGTAGGAACATTACAACATCTCTCCCATATTAAGTTGCTTTTGTGGCCGACATTTATTTTGGAAGATAATTAAAAGTTTTGTTTTTTATAGCCGACATCTATGTTTATGTAATGTTACTTAACGTTACATAATGTTACAAGATCTCCCCCAGATCTCCCCCATACTGGGTTGTAGAGCGTCTCTCGGTGCAACAAGATCTCCCCCATACTGGGTTGTAGAGTGCCTCTGGACGCAATAAATAATTTTATCTCTATTAAAAAAAGTAATAATACATTTTTAAATAAGAAAATAAGTATTAAGGTTAGAAATTTAAATTTGATAAAAATTATAATAAATATAAAGGTTAGAAATACTAGCACAAAAACAAGTAAATTGGGATGAACCTCCATTGGTGCAACTAGCCACTTAGTTTTGTGGAGATGGTTGGCTCTTAAAGAAATGCTTTAAACATTAAACTAATTACTAGATCCTTATAATTATCTATTTATGGTATAACATAAACATTAAACTAATTCATATAACCATAAACCAATTCCATTTAATTTTATATATACGTGTGCATGTGTGTGTGAGAGAGAGAAAGAGAGAGACAAAAAAACAAAAAATGAAATGAAGTATAAAATTTTAGTGAATTATATTGTTACCCCTTTCTTTAACCAGTGCTTAAAGCATAACAAGATAGGAGGACCATAAAATGACTAGAACTATAAACTTGTTACACTCTAGTTAATCTTGTTGATCTAATCAATGAAGTCCAAAATTTCAGATAATATATAAATGCCTATGGACTTAACAAATTTGATCAAAATGTTCTAATCCATTTATGAAAGTTTGAACCATTTCAAAAAATTCTAATATCGTTGAAGTTTCAAATCTCTTTGAACTATCAAATTTATCAGTTGTAATTCATTTCACAAAGGTTGTTGTCTATTTGAGGTCCATACTTGTAGTGTGCTGTGGACATAGAAGGTTTATTATGTTTTTAGTATGCAATTGTATTAGAATGAATTCAATGGACTTATGTTGAATACAACTTAGCTTGTAATTGTTTTCATATTCTTATGATAACTAGTTACATTTATATCTAAAAATTTATGCATAAGATTAGAAGTTGTTGATTGGTTATAGTTTAAACATTTTAGTGAATATTTTTTCTCATTATTTTTACATAAAATTGGGTAGAAATTGTTATAATATCAAATATACATTATTGAAATAAAATGATCAGTGAATGTTCATAAGCAAAGCTAACCACTTAGTTTTGTGAAAATAGCTAGATTTTAAAGAAAGACTCAAATATGTCATTTTCTATCCATTATTCATACCATATTCTTAGAGTTAATACAGGCACAAAACAAATACTATTTAATAAACAAAGAAATATGAAAAAAAAAATTGTTACTCTTTTCTTTAACCACCTTTTAATTAAAGCTGATTTAAATCTTAATCAAAATACATTTAAGCATAACACAAGATGGAACCCAAACCAATTAGTGCTTAATAAACAAAAGATTATAAAAAAATAAAAACAAATTATTACTAACCACGATACCTAAACAAACAGACTTAAAACTACTCGATGCAATATTTCATTAAAATTGAAAAGATTTGTATACCATGTCTTTCAATTAAACCTCTAGAACCCAAAATTGTTCATTCAACCAAACAAAAAGAATTAAACCCCTCAATACAATATTTCATAAATTTGAAAGAATTTTTATACAATGTCTTTACACAAAATTTGTAAACAGATGATGTATAGACCACACATGATAGCATTTTGACTGAAAAACCTTTTGAAGAGAAATTACAATGGCTAGGTTACCCAGTGAAGAACTTATAGGGGGCATATGAAATGAATTCCCAGAGTGCCAATAACATTGCGAGTATCTTTAGGGCAGCCGGTTTATAACAGAACATAGAGATTACGGTAGAAGTAGAAAAAGCAAGATGCAGTAAACAAAAGGCTCCGTGAGCATACTGAATATTACATATAAAAATAAAGATGTCAAGAAAAGCAATCGTAAGGTTGCAAAGAAAAAGATCTGCCATGCTGAATTGTTTTGTGGGTCAAGTAGTACTGGAAGCAATGATATTGTCTACGCTACGCATAACATGAACGATACTACCAATCAGATATATCTTCACCGTTGGAAGTAAAAGCGGCTCAAAAGTTGATCCCTTGTCCAGTATCCCACGAACCAAGCCATAAAACAAATACTAACCACCAGCCATTGCAGCTTTCTCCCCTTTGGAACAATTATGCCACTGCCATTTACTGTTTCAGAGTCAATTTCAGTTTGATCTCCATCCATTTTATCTTGCAAGAAGACACTTATGAAATCCTCCTTCCAAATGTGATATTGATGAGAAATCAGTTTCTCCCGTTCGGGCAGCCTTGCCCGCAGTATGGAAGATTTGGAAGGTTTAGGTGAGATAAATAAACGATTAGTTGTTGTCCATCTAGATTCCAACAAGTAATCTTAAATCATTGTTTGTTTGTTGGGTCTCAGCTATCCATCCAAACTGTCATTTCAATTTCTATGGCGAGAGCTCGGAATATAGAGACGATCAACTGAGACATCATACAGAGACAGTACAAGTCCCCAATCATTCATTTAAGTTTTGCGTTTGAAGGTACCTCGCGAGTTGCCGGAGCTCATGGATGGATGATCGATGAATCCATGAGCTGACAGAGTCATAAAGACTCTGCAGCTCTATTGTTAGCTCTCGCGGTGTTGCTCCATTCAGTGCCATTTACTCATCCAACCACCAACATAGTGGAGAATGCGTGGTTAGACTATACATTGGATTCCAATCAGATGGCGTGTATTTAATATAAATACTTTCCTCGTTAAAGTATTTTCTGGACTCATTACCGAGTTGGGGGTTTGGATCTTCCATACCAAGGTTTGGCTCATTTTATTTTGGCCTGTGGTAATCGCTCCAACCTTCAATATGCATACTTGGTAGAGATTTTAAGAGAATGTAATATAGATTTGTGGCCTTTGGATTTTCCTTATCGGAGTTCGATATATCATAATTCATCCTTCACGAACAGTTCTGTCGGAGTGACTAATTACATCTTTAATGTCATGTTCTTCCTCCAAGTGTGGCCGTGGATTCGATGGCAAGGAGGTTTGAACCTTTCATGACTCTGTTCAAACTACCCTGAGGTAAATTATTTCATAAATTGTTTTTCAATATTTTATTTAGAAAATGGTTATTACTTGCAGGTTTATAACTCCATTCGTTTGCAATGTTGTAGGTGAAATATTACCCAGTTTGGAGTTATGGACCGGTTGTTTGGTGGGAGGGTTTTGGCGTTTAATACTCTCCGGGTAAGCCACCAAACCCAAGTCTTGCTCCAAGGTTGTGAGGGTTCCAAAAATATTATGTCTCGAGGGGAAACAAGCTAGCAGAGTTTTTCTTAATACTATCTCTGCTAAAGCTTTCGGGGTTATCCTCTTATGGTGGTCGTATGGAAATGAAGCACAGTGTTTTGTTGTTTTTCTTTTAGATACTGGATTTTTCTTGCATCTTCCAAATGGATTGAGGGTTTTTGTATATATTCGTAAGATTCTTACGAATACAAGGGTTTAATCCCTCGGGGTCTATATGTATGAATATGTATTACTGTTTTCGTTATACATGAATTGCATAAGGGTTTTTAAATCCTTTCTCTTTGATTACAGAGATTAAGATACTATCTGGGATTAATGATCAAGTATCTGTGTTCTGTGTTATTTGACAGTCTCGATTTCTCATGATTTGATATCTTTACTGAGTTAAATTGTGACATTAGGAGATTGTTTCATTTTTAAAATGAATTAATGGTATTTTACAATTTATAGATCTGAATTCTCCATGGCCTTACAGGCAGTTGTTTTGGGGAGAATGATATCAAATAAATTCCTCTTTTCGGAATATTGAGGTTCCAATCCTATTAGGAGTTCAGTAACTCGATACCCTAATAATATGAATGCTCTGTTGATTAAATGTTCTTTATAGAATCTTAGCATGTCTAAATTTGTGAATGCTCTGTAGATTAAAAGTTCTTCGTTGGAGATTTACTCTTAAGGGTTTTAAAAATGAAATATGAATGATGTTGGATGTAGACGGAGACCCATTCTCTGTGTAGTTTATGAACCTACAAATTCGATTCTTCTCTTAATATTTTATCTAGTAAGTATTTATTGTAAATAATTAGGTTTAAATTTTCAGTCTGTAAACTATTATTGACAGGCTTATTAGTAAAATCTTTGCTAAATGTATAGGGTTAAGGACTAGATTAAGGTTTTATCTGTATATTTATCCTAATCGAAATTTATTACAGAGGTTTTCTCCTTATAAATCCATGTAAATAATATTAACATACCCCTTTCAAAACACAACATAGGTACATTTATATATAAAGGAAAAATACATCCAACAACCAAAATTGTCAGTTTTTATCAGCAATACAGATTTAATTTTGTGGTGAGTGAAACTAGTACCTAAATCTTTAGTCAGATTGATACGCATGAAAAATACTATAATATAAAGAAGTTTATATTAATGAGGTAATTATAAACTGTCAAACCCTAGCTTCATCATCAGTGTTCCACCAAGTTTTTGGGACATGGGGCGTGGGAGCGGGGAAACGCACATTGGGGTCGTGTAGAGACACCCCAAAATTTTGGGGTATTTTGGGGGACGGGGGGCGAGGAGGCGTCAGGGTCGGGCGTGGGAGCGGGGAAACGCACATTGGGGACGTGTAGAGGCACCCCAAAATTTTGGGGTATTTTGGGGGACGGGGGGCGGGGAGGCGTCAGGGTCCCTAACATAAAGGGGTCGGTCTCTAAAATTATAAAAAAGAAAAAAAGAAAAATAATAAAAATATGAACCCCAACATATAAACATATCAATTCCTCATCCCATCACCATTTGCATGCTAGCATGCTTATGTTCCCCAAGACTTTAGTGTAATTTAATGTAATCGTTATAGCCAAGCATATCATATAGATGTTTGTTTCTTTTTATTTGTTTCTATCTCATTTTAAAATGACCATTTAGTGTAAAAGCGTACCATTTTTTTTTAAGTAAAAAAATTAAAAAAATCGAGGGCAGTGGGGGCCTGTCGGAGCCCCCCATTTTCAGGAGGGGGCGTGTGGGAGCCCCCCAATCCAGGAAACTCCTAGACCCGTGTTTCCCCAAGTTTCGCAGAAAGGGGGGCGCTGGGAAACGTTTCCCATGGAGCCCCCCAGCCCCCGGGGCGTGGGAGGTGTAGGGGGTGAGCCCCCGACCCTAGGAGGCACGTCCCCGTGGAACACTGTATATCATAACATAGATAAATTAAATATTTTCTTTGCATTCCAAGCAAACTACTTAATAACTAAGATTTAATGTACAAGAACTGATAAATAATAATTCTTCTTTTCTTCAAACCTAATTAACTCATTATAAAAGTTAAGAATTGAACATTAAAATAAACTTATGAATAAAGGAAAAAAAATATTAAATAAACTTATCTGAAAACTTCAGGCAACTTGATATAGGACTAACCAGTTCCATCCTACCATTGATATCTATAACTGTTCATAAATGTTTCAACCCTTGCAGACATCACCCCCAAGTTGGACCAAACTTACTTATGGTTGTTTTGATGTGAAATTCTTGGCCTTATGTAGATGATGCCATCATGTTCCCTTTACTTGTCATTCTGGATTTCCTAGTATGCAAATGCTTTTACTTTCAGGAACTTAACTTTCTAGTCCACACAACTGGAATAAAAATAACTCTCAGTACTCGTATAGAAATACAGGCCAAACCTTTTTGTGGCAAGTAGGTGTCCCTGCCTCTGCATGATCCTTCATCTACCATCAATTCTTATCTTCTTTATAACATTCTTTTAAAGGAGGGCTTGCTCTCTATTTCTGGATCAAAAATTATGCTCAGAGAGGAAATTTGAAGAAGAAGAAGAAGCAGAAGAAATTTTCAGTCAGATTGATCATAGCCATATGAAGAGTCAGTCAGTAAAATAAAAGGAAGTTCTTGGATAGGAAGCAGTTAGGGTTTTTCTTTTTATTTTCCTCGTAATTTTTTAAATTCATAATTATTATTATTCTAATTTATTTTTCCCTTTTTAAATTTTAATTACTCTCATAAGTCTTAAACCCCTAATAAGCTTGGTCCTCTTTTTAAACTAGTTGCCCCATATCAAGTTGGTAAAGTATTAAGCAAATAAACTTCCGCTTTTCTTACATAAAGTATCATAGCTCAGTATGCCTTGCATCAATCATAGGTTCAAATACTATGACTTAATTAAAATATAGTTTTATATACACTATGTTTAGGGGAAAACTTTTAGGATGTCACGGAAAATCTATCAATACAACTATGTGTTCTATTTTCGATGTGGATTACAAAACGTTAGCTTGCACAGTGTTGTGTAGAGAAAGATTACATTGTGTAAATTCTATTTGATGTCTATGTCGATGCACAAAAGTGTCCAATAGGTTGAGGAAAATGTTGATTGTAAGTTCTTTCCCCCAAGATCCAACAAATTACCCTGAGAACATGGATTCCTAGAAAGAAATATTTCCCAATTTCAGAGGAAATTTTGAATATTTTAAGAACATGCTAAGACTGGTTTCGGAAGGTAATACTGGAGTCTTGTAGAGGATAAAGGGGTTCATGGATGAAGCAATCTGGAATAGAAACATATTTCCCTTAATAGAGTCACGCATTGATGTTATTGACAACAGTATGAGGGGTAATATCATTATGAATGAGGAGGTTCGTCGTGATCTGCAGCGTGTCCCGAACCTTATTTATGGTGGATATGGTCATAACTTTCTCTCAGAAGCATCCTGGCCCATGAAAGAGGTCTCGGTCACTCATCCCTCTCAAGGGAATTAATGAGAGGCTTGATCTTGTCTTAGTCTGTGTGTTAAATTTTTCCTTCATAGACTACTATCTTTTCTTATATCTATCTCTTCAAACAATATGCAAGATTCAACAGCTCTTGTCTTTGGATTTCTAGGAAGAATAATGTTATAAATCTCTTTGAAATTCTGCAAGAAGAAAGAGGGAATGTAGAAATAATTGTTAAATACATCTGTGAAATTTTTCTCTTTTAGTTTTGTGCACGAATGTACATGTAAAGCATTGGTGTTCTCAGCACTTTAATACAAAAAAATTTGCATCTTCTATTTTTAAATAAAAAGTCCTAATGGTAGTGATTCAGGGGATAAGGATACTCTTCATCTTATACAGTTTCGTTCTCTGGAAACTCTTCATCTTATACAGTTTTTTTCTCTGGAAGTGTGGTTAATTCACAGGTCTGTAATTCCTGTATCTTTTTTGTTCAAATAAGAAAATGGAATATGTAATCTCTAGTAACATACCTTCAAGATGGATTATTTAATTATAATCTCAGATCGACATAAGGATAATAAGTTGACTCAACATATAATAAATTTACTTCATAAAACTGCCATCTACATGTTGGACGCAATCCCCAATGTGTTATACATGTTGGGTGCAAGTACAAAGGTGTTCTCTAATTCGATAGATCCATTAAACACCGTCTACATATTTACATAAATGGGTATGCATTCAACACCATCTATTGGTTGAAACAATAGCAATTGTATTTTACAATTTGGATTTCGTTCTTCAGGATGGGCGCATTTACCAATGGATTCTACAGGTTTTGGTTGCAATTACATACACCTTTCAATGCTATATAATTGTTTAGAGGTTGAATGCAAATCATAAATAGTCTGGGCACAATTACTAATCCACTAAATAGATGACTCTGGCATTGGAAAAACGTATGACTCTGGCAATGGCAATGGAAAACACGTCCACAAGATTTATATACGTATCAGAATATAAAAATACTACGTTCTCTTATACACAACAATTATCAAATAATGAAGTCGGGAATTTTGCATTATCATTACATAGCCATGATCCTTTACAAAGTCAATATTAATGAAAAGGGTTGATCCAAGCCCTAAAATTTGGGCCCACTCCAAGCCTTCCCATCCAATAATTACATTATCAATCAATTCTTAGTTAGATACTTGCCCATCCTCGATATTGAGAGAAATGTTCTTCTCTTTCTTCTTTGATTTATAAATCCTTAAACAAGGTCATGGTATTCTTATTTCCCATCTTACTACTAAATGGGATAAAGAAGTTGGAAATATATAGAATAACATGCATCATCCACTCTAATAACGTGAGAGATTGTGGAAACCCATGCATACTTTTCTTCATCAAAAGGGATAAATTAGAGTCCTCAAGACATATCACCCAATTCTTTTTAGATGGTCTAGTTTTGGTTGCGATTCAAAGCAACAATTTGATGAAACTCATGTTTTGCAGATGTGATATAAAAAATTCAAAAGAATCATAATCATACCTTGATGATGGGCTTAGAAGATGTCCTAGTTTTTCGAAGGCCTTATAGAACTCTTTTAGGTAACCAAAGGAGAAATTGTGTATTCAATAACTGAATAAAACCCTCTAATTCTAAATTAAACAACTCCATGATTGGAATCATAAGAGTGTTTTGGAATAGGAAAGAGAAAATACGAGAAGATGCAGTCATATTCAATTTTTCCATGCCCTCAGAAGTCTATTTAATCTATTGGACCAGTCATTGAAGTCGAGTTGACTGGTAGGATTAAACCAAAGGACATGTTCTACTGATTTTGAATACTAGGCCCATCCTACAAAATGTTCAATAGTAATTTTGAATATAACCTGGATGCGAATCCCTTCTCATAGACCATTTTAGAAGCCCTCTTAAGGGGCATTCTCTAAAGGCTATAAATATCAGTACTTATGCAACAAACACCCTTCTCAGATGGATGTGATTCTCTTCGATGAATTGTTTAGTTGTCACTCGTTATATGAATCATTTAATAAATTATGATGTACCATACATTGTATATGTGGATGGGTTTGTTTAAATATGCCATAAATTCAGTTGTTAGATGAGTCCCAATAACTTGCTAGGTCATTAGAAAAAGCCACATTTCTACATGTTTAAAAGGAGCTATGTTTGATTGTGTTCCTCACAAGTTTAATTTCTAATATTTAATTAGTTCCATACTTTATAGGTTCTTTAGTCCAAATTATAGAATAAATACATCTTGTACATGAGTCCTACATTCTAGTTTATGAATTTGTTTTTAAGTGTCATTGGTTTTCAAGCAACATAAAATAGGTTTACACATTAAAATATCATTGATAGCTCCTTTACATAAGAAGGGATTGGTCCTCATTTCCAGCTAGTGAAAGTAACCTACACATCACAAGAATGCAAAGTGAGTTTCCAAGTGTAGAAGAAACATAAATCAAAATGAGAAGGAAGTTCAAGCCAAGTATCTATGATCTTCCATTGTAGAATTTTTCAATGTTGTCCAATAATTCCTACTAACATGAAGTAATTGAAAAACTATTTGGGTCATTATTATCGTAGTATAAAAGCATCATGGTACATAGTACCGATGCAAAGCCAGTATATCAACATAATCACCCACCTGTATTTCTTTATTCTCCTTGTATGTTTTTTTCCTTTTTGGAGTTCATTTCTAATTTTTAGTTTTTTTTGAGTCAATCTATTACACCTCTATCAAATTATCAGCATCACATGAATTTTACACTAGTTTTATTGACATGATACAAATGTTTCACTTGGTCCATTAACTAACAATCACAGATATAACGATCCAATCTTTTACATCAAAATACGTATCATGCAAGTTAATAGACATGATAAGTTTCTTGATCATTTTCAACTCCTTCAATTCATTACACAAACTAAATTTAACAACAACAATACAATAGGTCCTAGGGTTGAAAAAAATTAGGCACATAATAAATCAAATCACAAAACAAAGGTAAATATGCATTTTAGGAATTTCTAAAGTTGTGTGGATAAAATAGGAAATTCACACACTAGGTAGGATAACATTGATTCACTATTGAAAATTATGAACAATATTTGAGTTGTAATCTATAAATTGCACAAACTCAAAAACCAACTAATAATAAAGACAATACAACTAATTACAAACTAGAGAAATTCAAACAAAATAAAATATATTTATCTAATCTAAGTGATTGAATTCATAGTTGGCCAAATCGATGGGCCCTTGCAATTACCTTCACGCTACTTAGAAAGCTACAACACTAGAAACTACTCTTGTGCACATAAATTATTATAGAACATTAGCTCGATTCCTTTTATATTAATAAATCAGATTTTTAACAGATTTTAAGAAACATAGTATTGATGCGGTCTATTAAGATCCAATCCTTCCTTTCTATCTAGATTGAATTTATATGATCATAGAAAACACATGATAAAGATAAACACAATTTATATTTATGTTGACAAAGATGATGCATAAATTGGATCCAATGTTACTCTAATAACATCTGAATGCATAACCAAATCCTCAAACTTTGCATGAACGATCACATTATTCACTGAGTGCATTGTTCTTGGTATAATTTGAATGATGGTTTCGTTGAAGAAGACTATTTTCCTTGTTAGCTTGGAACTGATCTGATGAACGAGGAAGCATCTAGGAGAAAACCCCTGTTGTCGCCTTTCACACACCTGGGGGGGGGGGACGTGGCAAAAATCTTCAAGCCACTCGGTGTGTCCTTGGGGGCAAGTCTCAAGTCAAGGCTCTCACCTTGTTCTTGACTCCTTTGTTTAGGCTCAATTCCTAATGAAGCCAAGGGGGTAAGACCCTATTAAGTTATTAAGGCAAAATTATTTAGTATGATGATGGTATTAAAGAGTAATTTTTTTAGGAGTTTTGATTTAACAATTGTAAACACCAAATAACATGATGAGATAATCACAAGTAAGCACGAAAATGACACCCAATCACATATAGATTGAAAGAAGTAAACAGTTGACCAGTGCCTTGAAAATGGAGTCGAAAAATAATTAAGAGTGCTTGCAAGTGCTGGAATGAGTGTTGTGCAATTGTATCTTGGTTAGTTTTAAATTAATGTGAAAAGATGAGTAAATTAACTTAGGCGAGGGGACTACAGATATACCCAGGGGGTACTTGGAGTATGTCCAAAACTAAACCTTCACAGCTACCCGCAAGGAATATGTGGGCTGAATGGAGTCTTTGAGACTGTTATTCATAATGCACTTGAAGGTGTAACAGAGATCAGTGCCCCGAGGTCACTTTTTAGGAGTTCCCTCTTCCTTTGGGTATTTTGCCATCGTAACGGTTTGATCAAGGTGTTGGATTTTCGCCTGAGGTGGTTAATTTGGGGAGAGTGAATCCTAATTATTCTAGTCGCTCGCGTTGCTTTTGATGCAGCTTGACTGATCGGACGAACCGTAGCCAAATGCAGAGCATACACATCGGAGTCTTGTCAATTTTAGTAAATTTTAAGAGCGTGTTTTTGTTAAAAAAGAAGACCCTCCAAGAATCTCTTTCGGTCCAAGTGGACCTAAATCGGGAAATCAAGGAGGGGTTAATTTTATTGCTTGCATGTGAAAAATAACAATGACAATGGAAATAGAGATACACAACACCAGTTTTTTAATTAGTCCTATCACACATCTCTCTCTCCTTGCGGGTCAATCGGGAAGTCGTGGGGTAAGTAGTATGATTACTTTTGAATTGAAAATATGGAATAATTTAAAATGTTATCAAAGTATACACTCATGCATGTCAAGGCTAAACTAGAATAGAAAAAAATGGAAAAATGCAAAAAAGTGAAACGGACGCGGATCCCCCCTAGGGGGATGGGGATCGGGATCGAAAGAGCCTACTTGAAATGATTCCTCTTATTATTATTATTGGTTACAATATTAGAAAACTGAATTATGCACTTTGGTCCTTTTTGTCGGGGATCCAAAGGCTTACAAAGAGCTTATAACAAGCTGAAATAAAATCACAGTGGTGGGGGAAGCCTCCAGGAAGCTCCGGTTTGCCCAAGAGTTGGAAAACGTGAAGAGTCTCCTTCTCTTTTCTGTTAAACCCGCTAACAAACAAAGATAAATTAAAATCAAATGTGCTAAAAAACATTTTGAAAGTGTTTAGGGTCACCACACAAATTACGAAAAAAAAAACTAAGTAAAATTGTCAAAAAAGAGCTAATCTAGTTTTTCAAAAAGGAACCAAGGAAAGCAAGATTTCCTTGGGATCTTAGCTTTCTGTTTGGGAAGCCAATGAGATATGCACTTTTCTTGCAGAATGTGAAACTTTAAAGAACAACAAGAGAAAACCACCTTATTAGCAAGCTACAAATTTCCTTTATAATGCTTACAAAAAATAGGGTAATTTCAGCTAGATCTCTTCAAATAAAACTTTGTATGCAATAAGGAACTGAGATCTAAACTTAAGAAATGATCTTACTAACTATATCTATATGTGATTTTCTTAATGAGACAGATCTAAGCAATAAGATACTTAAATAGTAACCAATTTGAAGAAAATTTAAGATTTTGAAGGAGGAAGAGGAAAAGAGAAATGTTTGTTGCTAAAACAGATCTGCAAAAGAAACTTGTTAGTGAAGCACCGAGGGGCACAATCTTCGCAATATTTGTTGGAAAACTAGTGGAATCAAACATGAACCACAACTCTTCCAATCACGGCAAACCTGTAAGCTAAACAACAAATCCTGCAAACAAAACCATTAAATCTGAAAATACATATGAGAAGTAGATGATATAGCATGAAAATAATCTTATTTAGCATGCAAATATTAGCTCATTCAAACATATGTATCAAAATAGGATTAAGTAAGCTTACTTACAATGATCTATTTCTATGATTCCATTAATTATTCAGGAAGACAACAGTTTAATGCAAAAATTGAAAAAAATAGCAGTTCACCTCAAAAGCAGCATGATAATGATGATCCACACACAAAAAGTACTCCACAATTTAGCCTCCAAAACTTCTCTTTATTTCAACCACTGATAATCAATACAATATTACAATAGCAAGCCCTTCAATCCAACTCTAACTAGCTTGGAAGTGGAAATCACTGTTTTATTTATAGCAAAAACATGAAATCTAGCCCAGGGGGTGCAAATCCCAAGGAGAGAGAGACTGCAGCTGCATGTGGAGTGAATCTGGGCTTGATCTGTGTCCAACTGAGCCTGATCTGAGTCTCACTGAGTGCAACTATCAATCGAAGAGTTGATTTCTCTGACATTTCAACCTGCTGACTGAAGCATCCACCAAAACTCATCCAGATGAGCCCACATGTGTGGAGGAGAGAGGGAGGGCGCAATTCCCAAGATTGCATGATGTGGTGCACTCCCAGAT
The DNA here is from genome assembly GCA_001517045.1 of Pseudotsuga menziesii. Lineage (NCBI taxonomy): Eukaryota > Viridiplantae > Streptophyta > Pinopsida > Pinales > Pinaceae > Pseudotsuga > Pseudotsuga menziesii. Next base: position 838,653 of record LPNX010717971.1, read on the forward strand.
AAGCCCATATCACCTCCTTCAGTCAAGGAATTGTCAGATCCAGTCAATCCCAAGCCGATGAGACTGATTTCAATCAAATTGAAGCAAATCCCAATGATTTAGGATTTTGAATTTTCTCCATTATTTAATTAATTTATCAATTAAATAATCAATATTTGATTTTTAGGGATTTTTTACCTAAGTGATGGACAAATCACTCAAAACTTGGGCAAAGTGGGTTTATGGGTTTACATGGTGCTCTGAGCTTGAAAATGAGCATCCCCATGACTGAAACTGATTTCCGAGCTCACTTTTATTATAAACCAATTTTTCCATTTAGACTATTAAAAAATAGCCTAAGTTTTGTGGAAAAATTAAAATTTAAAAAAAACTTTAAAAAAATAAAAATATAATAAAACCTAGGGGGACTTAGACATGTTCATATGACTCGACCATGATGCCTAGCATGTTTATACATTGACACATAGACTTTAATAACCTCAATATGCCTAAATGCCAAGCCTACCACCCCAACTTTGGAGGTATTGAGTGAAAAACTCAGAAATTATCAGTCGTTTATTCAACAACCAATAATAACCAAGGGAAAAAACACCCTAGGCTGATCGGATTGACAAATAAAGTCTAAGAGACCGAGTCTTTTACATACAATATCATGCTAGAACATTTTATTACAACTCCCCTCTGGGGTATGAACATGTGATATAGTACAACAAGCACTTCCCATAAGCACTTTCGAAGGTTTTCTGAAGTTCGAACAAATCATCTTTGTCCGGTCCACCAGGCTCACTTGATAAAGAACCACTAAGTACAACTTAGGTGGTAACAAACCCCTGTAACCAATCCTCTTTTAGAAGATCAGGTATATTCCAAACAATGAGTCGGGTTACAAGATCCGTGTGTAAGTTACAAGACCTATAATGATTAAACCATCGTTACTAATAAAATGATCAGAAACCATTAATCTCCCTAATTCATTGTAAACAAACTAAAAGTCATTAAATTAACAAATAATTACCTTTTAATCTCCATGTAAAGTATGGAAAAAAGGAGTGATAATGTGGAAAAAGGAGATATTAATATAAATCAAGAGGACAACTGGAACGGACAATATCATCAAATAGAAAGTCCAACATTACCCAATCCTAATATTTTGACTGACCTCATACAAACAAAATATGTGTAGTTGATGTTCTCATATCAAAAGTTTCAAAATTGACAAAACTTTATCAATGTTGCAACTATGTCCAGTGCCATTCCCAATAGATATGTTTACATTGGATCAATTTATTTTCTTCTCTTCCCTAAGTTTATTTTTCAAAGTCCCGTTATGCAAGGCTAAACATTGAATTTGTTTGTACCATCTCTTGTTAATTTTCTTTAATGTCTTGTTTTTTGCCAATAATTTCTCAAGTTCCTCCTATAACTCAATGCTCCTTTTTCTTTAGAACCTTGTTTTTATTCTTCACATGCATATCCAAGATATGAAATTCTTCCATTCCTGCCTTGATCTTTTCAATTTTCTTATTTTTTGTCCTTAATTTTGAAGAGCCTAAACTACTTAATACATTGAAGTATATCCACTAGTACAAAATGAGAGATAAATGACCATGAAACCAAAAAAATTGGTCACCACAGTTTTTTCAAGGGATAACTTATCGAAATTGAGCAATTTTAAGTGAGCCAACAAAAAACGACCAAGATAAATGATCAATTTGGTCACGGGATAAAATATATGACCAGATAACAACTAAATTAAATTGATCACATAACAATACAATTAAGAATATGAATTAGTCGTTTATTTGGTCATTTTTAGTTGTGTCACTCTAACAATTGAAATTTACAATTTTGACAATGAATTTGTTCAATTTACTAAATTTTAACATTGTAAATGGATTCATAGATCTATTTCTAGGGGGTCTCTGAATCAATATGTAGTGTTAAAATTTAGTAAACTGTAACATTGTAAATGGATTCATATAATGTCCAGTTCAATGTGCTTATCATGTCCACATCTTACATCGCCATTTTTGTTTCTGTATTGTAGTGGGAATTTCTTCCCAACTACGTGCAAAAGCACCAACCTTAGATCGTTGTGATCGGAAGGAAGAGTTAAATGAAAAGGAAAACAACAAGCTAAACTAATAACAAAAAGCAAATATTTTTTAACATTTTTCAACATATATCGGCTAAACTAAACAAATGCAAATAAATAAAAACACGCCTCTTTTCCTATAGAATGGGCCACCATAGTCATCCTCGGAAGTGGTTTTGCAGCTCCACGGGTTGGTTCTCCAATGGTCTCCACGAACATGTGTGAAATGGGGAGTGGATCCAAGATGGGTATGGAGAATATCTCAACGTACATCGTGGGAATGGTATGGCAATGGGAATGGTGGCAAGGGAGTATGTGAATACCTGAGAGCAAAAATGTCACAGCATACCCACAAATGAAAATGAGGAAAAAGGTGTTTGGGAGAGCCCTTCATAATGTATTTATAGTATGGTTCTAGGATTTTTTGACCCATGGTATTTTCCTGTGGTTTTTCGACCATTTCTCTTTTTTAGGGTTTTTGAGCCATTTTAAGGGTTTTTGACCCTTTCTGGGAGAGAGTGATGGTAAACCATAGAAAATAATGATGTTTTGGACTATTTTTAGTGGAAATATAATTGTGAAGGTCAAAAGTAAGGGAAATATGGTAGGAATATGGTGTATGTATGTGGTTTAGACCATGTAGATCTAGGTGAGCACTTTTTAATGTTAATAGATTGCCCCCTAATGTGTGAGGGCAAGAGATCATCGTATGGTCGATGGAAATCATAGGATTATGGGAATAATGGTGAAAATAGTGGAGAGACTGGAGAGACCCATGGATAAGTGGAGCTTCCTTGTTCGAACTACGGTGGCTTTTGGTTTTTTATTATGGGTTCTCAAAAATGGATGAGATACATATAATGTGTGACATGTATATGGATGATGCAGGCATACCCATGCTCGTAACAATGTCAAAAGAATAAATAATGGGATCAAGGCTCAAAACATGGGAGCCGATAAATACATATACAAATGATGATACATAATGGTGGCCTCAATGGGAGGCTGAATATAATGTTGATTTGAAGAACTAATACATAGGAACAATGGCATTCTCATGGAATGCAATATCATCACAACTGATGCTCTGTTGCATCTAGAAGTGTACATATATATATGGAATCGATGACTAAGAGTCGAAATATTTGTGGTACAATGTGTAGCATTAAGTACTGGAGATACATGGAAGCACAACACCGGGGCTTACGAACACTGTCGCCAACGCAGCCGGGGAAATCACAAGGGATAAGAAACTGTGGGTCCCATAGTAGACTCACCAATGTTCTAGAGTCAAGTGACAACTGGGGTCTTCGACCAAATAATGAACGAACCAATACCATGTACAAATCTCAACGATGTGATGATGTAGCTGAAGTCAATCACATGAGACACAACCATCCCAAGAGGCACTAATGATTCCTCTCAAGTGGTTCAAGGAACTCATTAATGAGGTGGATGAAACCAGGATACATGGACCTCTGAGTCTATCCTATGGAATAGATGTGCTGATGTCGATAGAGGGAGACCTGCAACTAATCAAGGCAATGATGTGCCCTTGACTAGAAGCATGAGGGGGATAACCAAATATCTGAAACAATTTGGGGACTGACACACTGAATGGGGGAATAGGGGCAGGGGAGTTCGGGGGACTCAAACTTCCATTGTTCAGAGTATGATGACAGGGCTGACCTGGCAGCAAATGAAACTGACTCATGGGAGAGGGATCATAACTGTAATACCAGGAAGATAACTGCAAATGGGAAATAGTGAAGCAGATAACTAGACTAGTGGTATCCAGGGGATCCAACGAAGACTCATCGCAGAATACTCTGAACAAAGGCGACCCAATGGGGGGAAGCTGTCATACTGTAATATCATATGTAGTGGTGCCTAAAGACATCGTTTGGTCCTTCTTCATAGTTTAAGGAGCACGAAGAAGGGGTAGAAGTAATATCAATATGACACAATCTCGTGGATTTTTAGTAACCTCGAGAAAGTAAATGCTCGATGGTGTTTTCATTTTTAGAGAGTCTGAAAATAGGAAGAAGACTCCAGTGTGGTCCATTTTTCATATGTACTCTCCGAAGCCCGAAAAAGCATAAAAGTGTACAAAGGAAATCTCTCTCAAACTTTGGGGAAGGAATACTTCTTTACCATTGGTAGTCCAACCAGGCTGGAAAAGGTGAAACCTATATTGACTAGACGGTCGTTCAAATACTTTTACGAGCATGAAAGAAACCAAGTTTTCTTGGCAATATTTTCTTAATGAGTGGGATGGAAAAGAGCTTAAAGACAACCCGTAATGAGATTTTTCGTAAAGTACGATCCTAATGTCTGAGAAAACATAAAACGATACAAAGGGAAACATTCCTAGCTAGAAGGTGTTAGGGTGATCATTTTCTTATGATAATCTACATAGTCCAAAAAAGGTGATAAATGAGGCTACATAGACGCCCTTTCAAATACTTTTATGAGCGTGAAAGGAAGCAAACATGCTTGACAATCTTTTCATTCTTTTGGGAGTCAGAAAAGAGCTTAATAGAAACTCTGTACTGGTCACTCAAGCAATGGGGAAGTGTTTGAAATATGGAAAGAGGTTATGTTGTGAACATGGCTGAAAGGAATAAATGCAAAACACTGATGGGGCCCCCTTGCGGTACGATAGATGGCAGTAAAATATGGCCAACTGTGTAGTATGGATGGAGCGGAGGGATTGTGGACATCCCAATATATACAATGGGAGATTTACGTGATGGCACACAAATAGAGGTGACTTCCGAGAAATGGCCCAAAAAATCATAGTGAGAGAACGAGACGAGGGTCTCGTCAAAAGACAGAGGACAGAAAACCGACCCCAGTGATGTGAATGACATCTTAAATGGACTCTGAATGAGTTTGTGGTGCACGAAAGAAAAACTAGACCAAATGGAGGCCTATGGGTACGGAGCTAGGTCGACGTACAAGGTGTGATTCGCGTGGTGGCACACAAATCGAGGTGACATCGAGAAATGGATCAAAGAAAGTAGGGAGGGATTCAATCCGGTACATGTCATCTATTCACTCGGGAGATTTTTGTACAGTGGTGGCAGATTCCTATCCTCACGGAGGATGATCGATACGTGAACATGGACTATCGGGAAGATCCTGGAGACATCTCGACCTTTAGTACTGGTCTAGGGACCTGACAGTATGATAGAATGGTGGTATCTAGATCGTACGTGTGACATACTATGTGCATGTGCAGACGTGGGACCACACCCTCTAGTGGGGTCCCAGGGACGTAGGAGCAGGGTGGATGGGTTAGATCCATCCGCTCACGTGCAAATGATGCGACGGAGTATTAAAATGGACTCACAGTGGCTAGACGTGGAGTGACTACTTGGGGGGGTCACTGAATCATGGTAAAAACAATGTCAAACAAAAAATAAAAAACTATGACACAAGTGTACTCATGGTAAGCGACTTCATGCATAGAACCTATTGAAGTAGAGCTCATTGTGGAGATTCTTCAAGAGATGGCTGTTAGAGTCAGCGAGGATGTATGCCCCCTTGTCGAAACTTTGATGGACGTCATATGGGTCATACCACATGGAATCAAACTTCCCTTTACCTAACTTATCATTGTCTTGATCATAGACGAGGATAAGGTCTCCCTCGCTAAAGGTGCGAGGGTGGACATGGGAGTCAAAATGGGACTTCGACCGAGTCTTGGTTGCTTCAATCATATGGAGAGTAGAACGATGGCCCTCATTGGTCTGTTCGAGCATAAGTAGGGGCTCTTATAATGGTGAAGTATCAGGTATAATTTCATTGGCAAGGCGGGGTGTTGGAATCTGGACTTCAATGGGAAGAACCGATTCCACACCATGGACTAAGTGAAATGGGATAAAACCGGTGGTGGTTTTAGAGATCTCTCCGTCATCGCGAAAGTGGTGTCGGGATAGATCAGGTGGATCTTCCATGGTCTAGGATGAGAAAGGACTACTAGAAGCGGAGATCATGTATATGGTGTTGGTCGTGTCCAAGGAAGAAGTCAGAGGGTGGATCTCCTAAAGGACGGTAACATCAGACTCATGGGAGTGTTTCTGAAGGTCGCGTAGGGTTGACCGATACTCACGAAGGTCTAGTAAATGATGAATGTAATTACCATACAAGCCACAAACTACAAAAGGATGGTTGGTTCGCAATGACTTGTTCTTAACCATTGGTGGATCTGGGACGGTGACTACTGGAGCACCATTGGTCTCATCCATAGCGTCCATGTGGGTGCGAAGGAGAGGAAACTCTGGACAGTTTTGTGTCGCATGACCTTGGATATTGCACAATGCGCAAGTGGGAGTCAAACGCGGTTCAGTCATTGCTTTGGCAACCTTTCCCTCGGCCTTCTTTGGAGGAGGAGGGGTAGACGTGGATACAGAAGTAGTCTTCGATGGACCAGGAGGTGGGTGTGACACCGTCTCAATAGATTGGACTGGAGTCACAACCTGGGGAATTAGGGGTGGGGTGGGTGGATAGAGGTACCACACAGGAATTCCCAACATAAAATTGGGTAAGTTGAGAGTAGCCATGACAGGCTTTTTCACGATGCCATATGGTGGAAAAAGGAAGGGAATCGTGTGGATCAGGAATGAAATGCAATAATTCCCATAAGAATGTGGTTAGGGTTGCAACTAAGGTTGTGATGTGTTCAGGATGGTACCGGATGTGATAGTGCACAAATCCGATACGTCAGTCAACGTAGGTGGAGGTGGTAATGACAAAAAGGTGTATGTCATAGGAGAGTTGGAAAACAAGCTCGGGCCAATAGTAGATAAGGATGGGATGGACGCACTGTAAATGGCAGTATAGACAATGGGAAGGACGTGTTCCGGTGTGGCCGGCCCCTTCAGATCGTATTATGTCAACTGGTTGACGGTCACAATATTCCCATCATGAGGGAACATCAGGAGTTGAAATGTGGTAGAGGCCACGGCTCGCATGACATACATGTAGCTACATCCAAGGAGGAGGTTGTAATAAAGTTGGGCATTGACAACCTCAATGTCAATAAAAATCATTTTGTCGGCTAACTCAACAAGGACATTCGTGAGAATCCCTTGGGGATGAGTAGAGTGGCCATCATAAGCATGAAGAGTGGTGGTGAAAGGTTGAAGGGTAGGGACCCAAATTTCTGCCAAATGAAAGTTGACATAACGCAGGTGGATTCCCCCTCATCAATAATGCATCGATGTACGATTAAATTCTAAATTGTGACCGGAACTTGGAAGGTGACGGTTGACTACATCCTGGGTTCTCCTTGATCCAAGTTAAAGGTGATCAACCTAGAATCAGAGGGATCAATGACACTTAGCCCAGAAAACAACGCTTTAAGTTGTGATGGGAAAGTTTTAAGCACTTCCAAAGCATACATGGTTGTAGGATATTGGGTTAAGTCGTTAACTATACTATAGTTGAGGGCAACTCTGGTAGTAGCTTTTTTTGCGACAAGACGCATAGGGAACCGGGGGACTTTGGCCGCCCCATCGGTTGGGGGTCTCGGTAAGTGCAGAGACATGTCAGAAGTGGTATAGGTAGACATCATTGATGGGTCAATGGTTTCTGTGGTGGAGCCATACTGGTTGCGTTGATTTTGGAGGTTGACTTCAAACGACAACGTCATGAGGTGATGGGCACCATCTCAGCAGGTGGGGCCGTAGAAGGAGCTGCGGGAGAAGGTGGGGCCATGGGCTGGGTTGCAACCATTCCTTGGTGTGGTAGGGGGGTTTGGAGCACCATAGGTGAAGGACCTGGTGGCGTTGGGTTTGGATGAGCCGGAGCAGCCGCGTTCGAATCACGTTGACTGTCATTTTGGAGAAGTTGTTGGACACATGCCATGTGAGGACACTGATGAATGTAATGATCGTAGGTGTTATAGATAGCACGCATATTATTGGTCTGTAAAGGTGGTTCTTCCCATGTCAATTGGGACACTGGGGATTATGTGTAGGATGTTCGTCGTCGTTTTTGTTTGGAGGGTTGGCATGTTAGTCGCCTCCTTGGGGCTGGTTATTGCCTCGATTTATACCTCTCTTGTTCTTTCCCTATCCTTGTTGGTTATTTGGGGCGGGTTGGTTAGAAAGGTTTTTCTGAGCATAAACATGTCCCGTAGAAACCGGAGGAGTCGAGGACAGAGCCAAAGTGGGTTGCACAGGTGGTGCATAATAGACCGAAGGGACTGGAGGGGCTGCAAATCTGACCATTTGGACAGAACACGAGTGTGTCGAACAAGTCATTCCATGAACATGAGGAGTTGGTGCGGGAGGTGCATAGGACGGGGTAGCTCCATACTGAGTCGTCACGCGTGAGTAATCATGAGCATAACCAGGGGGATCATAAGATGAAGTAACTCCGGATTGAGCCATCATACGTGAGTAATCAAGGGCGTAACTTGGTTGGGCGATATTGTGGGTGTTACTTGGATGGGGTGGCATCATGGGAGAGGCCGTATAAAACTGAGGGTGTTGGGTAATAGAGCCGATAAATCCATCAGCAGTGTGAGATTCCCCCGGTGTATCACGACGAGAGGTGTCGTCTCCGGGAGCATCGTGTATGACAGTATATAAGTAGCTGGACTGGGCATAAATCAAATCGAACTGTTGAGCCTTAAGGATGGCTTCCTCCTCTGTCTGGGGTCGCTCAAATGCGACTTCCTTGGATATGGGGGGGGAGTAAGTTTTTTTGGAACCAGTCAAGGAAGATCCTATCATCCAATTGGATCTTGCACAAGCTACGTCGACGTCACCACTCATGGATATGAATCATGATGTGGGTAGTTGTGGTCTGGCAATAAGATAAAAGGATATCCACTCCCTCATCATAACGAACGGGTAACTGAAACTATTGAAGGAACATCAAAGCGAGTGAGGAGAATTCAAGGTAAGTAGCATGAGGCAGCTCGATGTACCACTTGGCCACAACACTCGTGAGTGTGTGCTGGAACAACCTCAATCGAACAGAATCATCCACAATGTTGTTAGATGAACACCATAAGTGGAATGCCATGATGTGATTTTGAGGGTCCTCTCCTGCCTTGCCCTCAAACTTAGGGATGTCTGAGGGAAGCTTCATAGGTATAGGAGGCCATTGTGGGTGGTGATGAATGGGGTTGTTGGTTAACCATGCCAAATATGGCAGGTTGATACTAGCCATGAAAGGTAGGCTAGAGCCGAGGTTGGCTCACGAAAGACTTGCAATGGTGTCGGTGGCTGCAAGAATGTAGTTCCCATGCATAACTAGGGATGGATGAGGTTGAATTCCCATAGTAGGAATAGTCGAAATGGATGTGGAAGGGCCACTGCCCCCAGGTATAAAGGGTGGGATGGTAGGAACCGCGATGGCTATCCTGGGGCCACCACTAGTGGGTAGTGTACCAGTAGCAGTGTGTGCAGTGGCAATGTGCCCACTAGCAGGGATATTCGTGATGATGGGTGGCAAGAAAGCATGTCCAACGCCAACTATCCCATCGTGGAAGGGATCTGGATGTGCACCAGCCATGGGGCTAGATGGGGCAGTGAACAAGGCTGGTTCGGATTGATACGAATCCGAATAATATTTAGAGGTCGTGTGTGGCTCCGAAGGTGGTGAGTGACGTCGAAGATGGCTCTGACGGTGTCGGTTTAGAGAATCGAACTGGGGCGTGTGCCTCTTAAGATGATATGAGTAGCATGGTGGAGCTATGATGACTATATGGAGTGTTGTGGAATGACTGGAAACTCGAGAGAATCAATCCCAGGATCAAAAACCCAAATATAACCGAGTGTGTATAAGAATGGCGAACAAAAAGGTGTCTCACAAGCCAACGACAACCTCTAAAACCAGACTATGATAGTGGGTCACAGAAAGGAGAGTCTACAACAAGGGTGGCCAAAAAGCCAACAAGCGGCACTACCTATCAAATGAAAATGATCCACTAACCTATGGGGTATGAGTGCAAGCAAGATCCTAACTACAAGATGGAAGCCCCTCGCAAATCGTATCCTTAGCAGGGCCCATGAAATCCTAGTCGAAAAATACGAAATATAAGAACCGTACAGGCTAAGAGAACCCCACTACCGAGAAGGACCTATGGGTAAAATATCCCTTGAAGATTGGCCACTAGGATACCTCGTTCATGACACGTCCGTTTGGTTTACTGACGCTCAAGCCCTTTATCCCTCGACCCCCGGCTGGGCGATACGAGGATTTATCCTTCGGTGCAAGATGGAGTGTGGTATTCCACCTTGACTTTTGAAACCCCTTCCTTTGCAGCTTAATTCTGCTGAGCAGAGGGCCTCCCAACAAACTAGTTGTGACCGTGTCAACAAATACAAGAGGGTTTTGGTTCCCTACTGGACAACAACTGTGTCTCAGAATGTGAATGACAGAGGGGTGTTGTTTGGATCCCTATCCCCAAAGTCCTAACTTAACTACAAGATTTTTTTACCCTCAAGTGAGGTTACAATGTTGATTTGCAATTAAGTTAATTTTAAGGCTCTGCTCGAGGTCATGAACCGAGTGTTTCACTTAGTGGTGTGAATTGTGTGCAATTGTATGTCAAACCCAACAATCCACAGCGAAGATGTTTAAATCTCACTGTCAGGATGCAAATATAGTGCAGTAAATAACATAATGAACAATAAAGTTGCTAAATAAAAAATTTCTTCCAGTAATGAAATTATGCTTGAAACAAATGAGTAATAAATGAACTTTTAATCAAACTCAAGAAACAAGCATGGGGTTTCAACTACATAGCTCGACTATGGAAACTCATAAACTAAGTAGGGGAGACCCCAAACACACCAAGGGGATGTAAAGATCAGATCTAGAACGAAAAACAGGTCGGGTCAGGGTTTGGGACAGAAAAGGGTCTGAAACAGGCACAACAACTGACTGAAAACTGTCGGCGGAACAAGCACGATATGGGTTGCACAGAATAGAGGGACAGTGGATATCTAGGCAGAAAATAGTTAAGTCACACAAAACTAAGATTAAGACGCGACTGGGTCACTAAAAAATGAGTCACAAGAGTAACTGGGGTCGCATCGTAGGCCGAAACAGGAGCGATCGGGGAAAAAATAGACAAGTCGCGTAAAATAGAGGGTTAAGCATGACTGGGTCGCTAAAAAATGAGTCACAGGAGCGACTGGGGTTGCACCATAAGCCGAAACAGGAGTGATCGGGAAAAATGGACAAGTCATGCAAAACAGGGGTTTAAGCACGACTGGGTCACTCAAAACCGAGTCACAGGAGCAACTGGGGTTGCTCTGGAAGCTGGGATAAGAGCAATCTGGGTTTTTACACCAGGTCACTCTTATCAAGGCTATAGGCACAACTTAGGTCTCTCTTATTGGGTGGAAAGGAGTGATTCGGTCACGGTTTTCAACCAGACAAGGGCGACTCGGCCCGAACTTGGAAAAAAATAAAAAAAAGCAGAGTCAGCAAGGGTTGAGGGAACAGGAACTGATGCAACAATAGTTTGGATCGACCGCAAGGGGGCCCGATATGTGACACCTGATGGCAAAAAGTAAGGACAAACCGATGGAAACCTGCAAAAACTAAGATCTGAATGGATTGACTGAGTGGAGTCGCCAAAACTATAGTGGGGATTTCTCCCTAGCTATGTGCAAAAGTACCAACCTTAGATCGTTGTGATCGTAAGGAAGAGTTCAATGGAAAGTAAAACAACAAGATAAACTAGTGACATAAATCAAATCTTTTTTAAAAAATTTCAACATTTATCGACTAAACTAAACTAATGCAAATAAATAAAAACACACCTCTTTTCTTGTAGAATGGGCCATTGTAGTCGTCCTCAGAAGTGGTTCCGCAGCTCCATAGGTTGGCTCTCCAATGGTATCCATCGACAAGTGTCAAACGGGGAGTGGATTCAATATGGGTATGGAGAATGTCTCAACGTACACTGTGGGAATGGTATGGGAATGGGAATGGTGGCAAGGGAGTATGTGAATACCCGAGAGAAAAAGTTTCACAGCGTACACACAAATGAAAATGAGAAAAAATGTGTTTTGGGACAACCCTTCACAATGTATTTATAGTATGGTCCTAGCGTTTTTTGACCCAAGGTGGTGACCCATGGTATTTTCCTGTGGTTTTCTGACGCTTTCTCTTTTTTAGGGTTTTGACCCTTTTTGGGAGAGAGTGACAGTAAACCATAGTAAATAATGATGTTTTGGACCATTTTTAGTGGAAATACAATTGTGAAGGTCAAAAGTAAGGAAAATATGGTAGGAATATGATGTATGTATATGGTTTAGACCATGTAGAGATATGTGAACACTTTTTAGTGTTAACACGTATTATCCCTTCAACGCATCCACCAAGTTGCATCATGTGCATCATCATATTGTGTCTGAAGAATTAAGTCTTTGGTATTTGTCGTCTTTTCCTTTGGGAATTTTCATGTCGTGGAGTTGGTGTCATTGTGTTTAGATCATTATGTTGGTCACATTCATTTTTTTTTTAACAAAATTGTGGTTTTTCTACCTTCTCGGCAGTCTATTAAAGTTTTGGCAAGTTCATGTATTTTGTGTCATGTACTTAGCTAAAAATTGTAAATTTCACAGCCTTCATTAATTCTCCATATACATCCATTTGTCATGGTTCTCCTCGCACATGTCCTATCATGGAGTTTGTGTCATTGTGTTTGGCTTGTCGTATTGGTCACGTACATAACCATGATAAACTATGAAGGCACAATCCCGAGACATTAAACATATTTCTTTCATATCTTATCAAAAACAATATGCATTTGAAACTTACATTATATTATATATAATATACAAATAATATGTTAAACTTACATATATTATATTATATTTTAGTATATATTATATATATTATATTATATTATAATATTCAATTAACAAATTTTAAATTTATATCGGAAAAGGAAAAAGGTGGAAAATAAATTGGGCCGAACAAAATTGAGGATTATGGATATATTGTGCAACCTATCTAAGGAGGAGGTAGGAGGAGGAAAATACTTTCAACGTATCAAAAACATTTGTTCGAAGTCCATTTTGCTCCATTCTTAGAAACTTTCGTTAGATGTTGGCTTTGCTCCATTTTTGGAAGAATTTTTTTGCTTACTCATTTTGATGTGGAAGCAGCTTCAAACCCTCAATTGAGGTCAGATCACTATTTGCAAATGTGTAAGTTGCTTCAAACCCTAATTAATTTTGGCAGGAGTAGATAGATATAGAATGACTAGGAGTAGGGGGGAGGTTGGGGTTTCCCGTGGGGAAGAAGAAAAAAAAACAGCAAAGTCACGGGGAAGTTTGGGGTTTCAAGGAAGAAAGATCTATGTAGAGAATTTTTTTTTAATGGAAGAATGAAATTTTCATAATGTTTATCGTGTCTCTACATTTAAAATTCTAACAGTTGAAATTATTTTTTGAATTCCCATTCATTTGGTTACTCTTTGACTAAATGATAAAACTGGAGTGTTGAATGGGAGGTCTTACTCTCTGATCTATTACGATCTGGTTGTTGGGATATATGGTCATAGATGTTTTCTACAAAGAGGCAATGTTTTGGCGTATAATTGAGAGATTCGGTCTTACTATAGTAGAAGCACCTGATTATTCTACTAAAACAAACCAAGCCACCAAACTACAAAAAACACAACTACTATAAGAAACGAACATCCATCCTCAATAGTTAAGTGGATTTCCAACTTCCTAAACAATGACAAGGCTATTGATGAGAGCCATGTCACATAAGATCATGGCACCACATTTATCATCGATGGAGCAGAACCTAACATAATACCAGTCCCCTAGATAAGCATTGCCTCCACGTATAATAATCTTAGGTTGATGGAAGGATTTTTTTTTATCATGGCGGCTAATGTTATTGTTATTTCCATGATATAAATTTCTCAAACATGTCTGCATTAAGAAAAAAAAATTAAAGATGAATTCCCTCATGGTATTAATCCCCTTGGACAATATTGCAAAGTGGAACTGATGCCATCAAAATCAAATCGTAAACGAGCAGTCTAGAATGACGATGAAAGAGAACATAAGAGACTGAGAAAAAGGCAGATAAAAATAAGGTTTATCGACTGGAAGAGCTACATGAAAAAAAAGTGACCACAAATCCTCAAGAGGAGTATCAGATATGCCATTCCCATTCCAGATTGGCTTCTAGGTGTCATTTGGTGATTCATTTTAGGTGGTCAGGAACTTCTCCTAGCAAACCCTAGAATTTATGAACTTCTCCTTTTTATTGAAACATCTGAATCATCATAAAATCTTATTGTCAAATACATCCATCACACTTTTCCATCACAGGAATTATTCCAACTTGTAGATAATCCTAGGAAGAGGTATTTGCACAATGTATTTAATGTGTATGATAGAGATCTGGGGTATACACAGGGGATGAATTTAATAGCGGGCATGATTCTGCTTCAATTGAATGAAGATGAAGACGCCTTTTGGGTTATGGTAGAACTTCTCAAACGCGTTGTGAATGTGCCAATGAGGGTTTTGTATTTGGAAGGCTTACCTCTGCTACACCAATATCTGTTTGAGTTTGAAATGATAGTGAATGAGCAATTGCCTAAGTTGGGTAGGCATTTTAAGGAGTAGATGATTACGCCTTGCATGTCTTCCAACGAGTGTTTTATGAATGTTTTTTCTGCATATTTTCCTTTTCCATTGGTTGTTAGGATATAGGATATTTGTTTCTATGAGGGAATGTAGAAAACTATTTTCCAAGTGGGTTTGGAGTTGATCCAGTACTTTGAAGCTAATTTGTTGAAATTTCATTTTGATGTTTGATACAGTTGAGTGAATTTCAGATATCCCTGCCTAAATATATTATCTTTTAAGATCTTACATAGTCAATTCTCAATTATACATTTCTCCATCTCTAGCCAATTCCCTACTCATATTTTCTAGTTCCGGTAGTGGGGTAGAGGATGATGGGCATGACCTGAATCTATAAATAAAGTAATCTTGGTTTTCTTCGATAAGTGGTACACCTTCTCTTTTGTCTTTCTATAACTAGAAGAGAGATTATCCTCTCGATAGTATAGAGGGAGTTGTGTTTCTATTTATGCAATTTATGGGAAACTATGTTAATCCTCACTGACGGGGCTCCTAGGTTATTGGTCAACTCGACCCCTAGAGGAGAGATTCTTTCTCCCAACACAGTGGAATATATAGGTTCTTCATTAATCAATAACACCAAATCCTACAAAAAACATTGATATAGTTTTTTGTTACTACGACTCATACCTGAGGGGAGTTTGGATCCAAAAATCATATTATTTCCAATGGAAAAAATAAATTTATCAAAATATCCTATTGTGATTCACTCATCTATTTTTATATGTTATGTTGTACTTCAGAATTGATTATATTTATCGATCTATGTATTCCAAGAAAGACATAATTTGAACAAATATGGAATTGATAACTTGAAGAGATGTCCATAATGGATGATCCAAAAAATGAGGGTCAAAATTGTGGTTTTGCATTTTTGGAGTTTACTACTCATCATTGTGTTATGGAAGCCTACAAGCGTCTACAAAACCAAGATGTTGTATTAGGTTATGAAAGAGTCGCAAAGGTTGCATTTGCATAATATTCTATTCATCCTGATGAGGAACTCATGGCACAAGTATATAATGATGTTTTCTAGTTTCTATTTGGGGATGTTATGTTTAGCTTACAGATAAGTTCATATTATTTCACTTTATTTGTTGTACCAAGAGTGCTCTAGGACCCAATATTATGTAGATATGTTATAATGTACTGTAGAATTGGTAATGTTGGCTCAATTTTTTTAAATTAATTAAAAACCAAAGTAAAAATAATATTGGCTCACAAAAAACAGAGAGTCTACTTATATTTAAAATAGAAATTAGTCCATATTGTCTTAACTCCATAATACCTAGGTTGGTACCTAGACTTGTAATAGTAGCTCTAATAATATTTGTATATCTACCACCATTGCTTATATTTCCTCTGTCTGAGAGAGGTGAGTCACTCATATATATTTTGTAGTATATTTGACCTTGCCACCATAGAGTGTTTGATAACCGATACAACCCATTTTTTGGGCATTGTGGGGGAACTCTATTATTGGATTCCCTTGTCAAGGACCATCCCCTACGCTTAGATCCTTGTTTCTCCTAATATTTTGGAGCTATGGAGGAGGTATTTTGCTAGCATATCCCTATTTTTCCAAAATATCAATCAAATGATTTGGCTCAATATGAGCTTTGATGGCATGTGCACATATCTGAAGAAAGCAAGGAAAATTACACATTTTTAGAAGTAAAATTTGAAATTTAATTCGAGGAAATCTCATGGAAAACACGGTATTATGACACCTCCAAATGCGATAAATAGTATCCACCCTTAGAAACAATCAGGCAGTGTGAAAGGTGGCATACCATGGTTTGGTGTACCCTAACCAATGTTTTAAAACTCAAAAGTTCAACTTGGTCAACTCGACCGAGTCTGAGTTCAAGTTGACTGATTTTTAAAATAGGGATCCTATCAGGGATACAAATAAGCTTAAGTGGGAGTAAAGGGGGGAAATGTTGAGCCATCTCCTTTTGAAAAATGGGAAACTAGGGAGAAACTTTCTCTAGTTTATACAAACTGTATCTGGTAATTAATCCTTAATGCAAGGGACCGGGATTTTCTAGGGCGGCTTTTCACAATATTTTGGAATTAGGTGGGTCATCTACATATCCCCATATTTTTGTCAATTATTTTGTCCATTTAGAGGATCCACCAGAGCAGCAACAACAAAAACAGAGTAGAGGTTTGGGAAATTTCCAAACGGATTCTCTCCAACTTGTGTCACAATTATTCACTATTGATTTGAGAAAGATGTCATAAGCTACGAGATCTTAAACCTTTTGAATTGTAAGTTTATTTGCAGTTTTGAGATTGAATTTTGTATTGATCTATTCCCATTAAATTGATGCATTCCTATGATTATTAAATATATTATTCAAAATGAAGAGACCTTTTTTACTTTTGTTTTACTCTCATTTAACTTTTCTTTCTTTAGCTAGTCATTTAGCTACTCTCCAGCACCAGTCTAGCCTGCTCGTAAATATCACTATATTTTTGCTTTTAGCATTGTTTTGGGAGATACCTTGGCACTCCCACTTTGTACTATTTTATTCCTATTAGGTTTTCCTTGTTAATTAAAATGATTGTGTGACTAAATCCTACTAGAATAGTAGGATTGAATGTGCAGATGTGTTGTCTCTGACTACCTTGTTTTGAAATTTATTTAATGATGCAACTAGAATTGAGCATCAATGGTTCGTCTTTGTATATTATATTGTAAATTTATGAACTTGAAAGGATTGGAATACTAAATAAGAAATCATGATATAGTTAATTATGGCAGGAGATCTCTTACATCAATTAATATTTATGTAATGTGGCTTATAATGCAAAATGAATGCGTAAAGTCACAAGGTTAGTAATTACAATCTCAAACTAGAGAAATCTTTCAAGGAACTTAGATTTGGTATGAGGATAAACTTTGTTTCAATATAGATGTCATCGACTTCAAGTTCACACATCCCTCATATAAGAAAAACCCATGTACAAACTTAAAAAATGGTTGAGGGTATAGGATTATCAAGAGTGTTTTGGGCTGATAAGCATGGCTGTAATTATTATTGTTAGTGTAGAAAGTTCTAGACAATCCTATTGACAACTCTTTCAATGTTAATGATTTGGCTTTACATGTTAGTTTAAGGTTTGGAAATGAATAGTTTTATATGATGTGTTGTTCAAAGTGTTATGATATGACGCAGACTATAATGGAGGGATGCATTATGGATCATATTTGAGTGGAAGATATTATAGTTTAAATTTAAGTTTATCTCTTTGAATCCTTGTCAAGAAAACCAAATTATTACAACATAATTAATGGAGACAACATATGTACCATAAGTTCTAAATGGTTTTCATTTGCATGCTTATACTTTTATTACTGGAGAAAAGTATTTGTCACTAGAGTGAGATGGTATTCTGTCGTCTGCATTAAATCATAGATAGGATCTTAATCATAGTAGTAGAACTAGCAGACACAACACCTCAATTTCAAAGGAATAAATATCATAGAAGGTGTACTATCCATATAATTGTTATCTTCTTGGAAAGGTTGTTTGATGTAATAAAGTAGCACTCATGTGGTTGTAGCTCTGCTTGCTTTAGTTGGGATATTACATCTTTTATTAGGAAAAAATGTACTATATTTTCCAGCCTTGGAACAACAAGGATTATTGATTATGCAATATACATGGAACCTTGTTTATTGATATGATAACATGGTAGTTTGATAGGCGCCATTTTTGTTTACTGTAATAATCACATTATAAAACATCCACGTCCACATAACACATTCAAGTCCTAATGGTGATGGAAACCATTAAGTTCTACTTTTAAAGTGAGTCACACACATCATTAGTGACATGTGGGATGTTGTACTAATTTTGTTGTCATAAGATGGAGTATTAAGGAATTGCTTCTAACAAAAATATTTAAATTACATTTAGGAGATCATTCACCATCATGAAAAAGATAGTTCAAATGCTTAAAGAGACATACTACTTGAATACCTAACTTATTATTAAGGTCATTTTGGACATAATTATCTAGATATGATGCATACTAAAATATAATCTTAACTTGATATATTTTAAAAGGGAAGTAATATTTTCCAATGAGGGATGTTAAGAAGACTTGATTTTAACTCTACACGAGTTGAAATTTCCCAACTTCTCAATCCTTTAGGTAAATTCGGTCTATCCTACCATTATGAGGATGGACAAGGAGGTGCAAGCATAATATGTTTATGCTTGAGAGGGACTCAATAAAAAGGATATTGCCACCAATACCCTTTTTATAAGATATTCTTGCTAATACTACAATTGTTTGTTTGTAATATAGTAGGTTCAAAGTACATGTTAGAGAGCAATCGTCAAATGGTAATTTTTGAACTTATGAGCTTGTTTCTTCAATTGGTTTGTGGTGTCGTGAATGTCCATTTAATAAATAATCTGTCTCAGGGGTGGCATTCTATTTTTTTATGTTAAATTAAGAATAGGATGAGTAGTTCATCGCTTCTATGATTAGTGGGTATCTCTATTCATTCTCGCCCCCCCCCCCCCCCCCCCCCCCCCCTCCCT
>LPNX010717971.1:858011-949551 GCA_001517045.1 Pseudotsuga menziesii
AGATAATATGTCCAAATTCTAGATTACTTTCATCTCTACAACAACTCTCCTTCACTTAATAACATTCTCCCCCCTGGGATAAATTATAACCTACTTGTATGCTCATGCTTATATCATTTCATTCCTTCTTTTTATTGTACTCGTTATTCATTTCATTTCATCTTATCTAAGGTGGGTCCTTGCTCCCCTCTATTTATGGTTACACTGTCAGTGTTGGTTTTTGTTGCTTCTCATCGTCTCCATAGCCCTAAGTTGGAATTCCATGCAAACAACCTCTTGTGGGTTTCAGATGGTGTTAGTATTTGGCTTGGTTATTTATAACAAAATTGTGTCATGCTGTGTGTTCCCTTTTAGGCCTATTGTGTAGTCTCACTAGTTTCATATTGAGTTAGACCACCATATTTCTCAAGATGATAAGATCAATATACCTTGCTCTCTTTAGAAGGTTTATTTGAGAACCAATTTATCTTTAGGTGCCCTTATATTGTGTGATCTTAGGGAGATTATCTCTAGAGATACTCAATGGAGTTGTCATCCTTATTATTCCATTACCTTGAGAAGAGATGTCTAAATTTGTTCCTCAAATAGGTATTGGCCTTTAAGAAATAGGATATTAATGTCCTTCTGTTTCTACTAGAATTATTTCATCCTTTCACTGCATCTTAGGAAGTGAGATTGATAGGTTCTTTCTCAATAATGTGGATCTTGACTTAGACAATACTAGAATTGCTAGATGATGCCTTCTCATCAATTTCCTTGAAAATTCAAGATCCGAGTATGTGGAAAGACACACAGACAAATTTTCAAAACAACCTTAAGCCAAAAAGTTGAAACATAGAAAACTTAGATCTTCAAATATATCTCTCCAATTATTGTGACAAACCCATAACTGCCAGTTGCTATGAAGAACTCTAATTTGTGTATTTTTTAATGGAGCAAGGCTATTTATAGTTTACCTTTTTCCTTTTTAGAATGGTTTTTGGAGGATTCATTGGCTTGGCATTTCTTACAAGAGCTTGAATTGGATATTGAGTATATTTGGGATGGATTCTAATTTTTTTCCGAATCTAGATGGATCCAATTCATAGAAACATGGATCATGGATCCTCCACAAGTAGATCCTATAACATGGTGTGGTCACTCTTGTTCTTGACATATTGGTGCTTTTGTGGATTCTTCTGCACAATGTATTTTCCAATGGCAGGATCATATCACCATANGCATCCATATATCTAACATGATCCCTTTAACTAGGAATTTTCAGAAGACATTATCAGGTACATTATCGATGATTTCATAGCATTTGATGATTTATGCTCCTCTTATCCAGATGATGGTTAGAGGCTTCTTATCCTTCGTGTTCATTTTGGGGACATCCCATGCTCTCTCACTCATTTACGAGGGAATTCTTCATCAGATGATATCCTTTGTGTGGTTCCTTCAGTTGCTTACCTCTACACAATACACTATCTTTAGTCTGGGGCTTCCTCGGAATACATTATCAAAAACCTTATTGAATGGTGATAAATGATCATCCTCCTAATTCATGCTTTCAGATGATGGTTATAGTCCGACTATATTATTTTCTCGTTGCATTGGGACCTACCTTTCTCTTCTTGTCCTTTATAGGGCCCTCTTGAGTCTATACTGCATAAAAAGAAAAATGAACTAGAAGAAACTAGGATTGGTACATGATATTAGTTGAACTTAAGATCAATAAAATGTCTAGATAAGTTCACAAGTGAATAAAATTGTTGATATAAGATGGTAGGAAAGATGTGAAACTGAACTCAGGTATATCATCCTTAGTGATGTCATAAATTGGAAATTGTATAACAACATAAAAGTGAATGTTAATTACATTATTCAGGATAAGTGTCAACGAGTATCTAGTTTGTAGAATATGTATGAAAAAAGGCCAACTAGGTAAAGTCTAGCAAGTAATAAAATTTAATAATATCAAATTTCAAGCAAGCTTCATAAAAATCAAATAGGTAGGAAAAAAACATAGAAGTGCATAGCTTCTAAATTTCAATTGCTATTTATGAAGTGGTTGGTATTTTTCAGCACATATCGCTCAAATAATAAATGTGGTTTATTTCATATTTTTATTACATGTTTAATTTATCTCAGCATCACATTGAAGCTCTGATGAAGCCTCTTTTTATGATGCATAGGAATTGCTTATTGTTTATAATGATGGTTTTCAGCACATATCACCCCATAATAAATGTAGTTTCTTGCATCTTTTTATTACATGTTTCATTTCTCTCAGCATAAAATTGAAGCTATGATGAAGCCTTCATTTATGATGCATATTAATCTATTTTTGCATGGGAATTTCTTAATGTTAATAGTGATTTCAAATCACTTTATCATTTTCACAAATGTTATACTATTGCATGATAATATAGAAGAGCCTAATTAATGAAACTAGCACTATATTGATATTATGTTGCTAACTCTTGTTTATGGGTCAATTATAGATATTGGATTTATTACTTCTTAGGTATTCATATTCTTGATGGATTTATTTGTATCTTCATGGATCATAGCTTCTATCCTATGGGTTGGAGAATGGTTCATAAATAAAATGTCTCTCGTAAAACATATATACCCATCCTCAGAGAAAATAAGTGTTTCCATTTCTCTAGGTATTATTGCAATTATGCATCATACATTGGACTTAAAAACAAATATTATTGGTTTTTTAGAATGTATAACTCTCTTTTGAGAGGTACACATGGAAGCTCTTGTTTTGAATTTAATCATGGTAAGCGTGATATGGTCTTATTCATTGCTTTTAGAACAATTACATTTTAGAAATGTGTTTTATTATATAATCAAGTATCAACTCTGGAAAATGTCACCTCACTAACACTTAGGGAAAGACTCGTTGTTTTCCTCAAAATTATAGTCATATTTCAAGAGACGTATGCATTCATGGCTCCAAAAAAGGTCATATTTTTTTTTCATTCCTATTTGAGGTTTCAACAAATATATCTGATTTAATTTTTAAAACTTTTCCATATATTGAAATATAATGGTTTTCTTACTTTCCATTCATTGATATATGAATTGGTAAAATTCAACAAAAGTTAAGGTATTAATTTGTGTATACATGCAATACTGATTGAAGAGTCGAAGTTTTGATTGGGGATAAGGTGGTAATTTTTTATTTTGTTAGAAAATTCTTTTAAAGATTATTCATAGCTTATTCTTTGCAGACCAGAACACAAGGGCATTCAAAGAGGTTTCAATTATTCGTCATCGGAATTTGGTTTTATCACATCATCACTTGTCCTTCAGGCAGTTGATTTTGTTCTAGTGTGTATATATCCTTGAAGTTGACTTAATTCCAAGTATTTCACACAGATGTTTAAATTGAGTGACATACGGAAAAGTCTATTGGATGTCTGTAAAATGATATATGTTTGTAGACGGTCATTGACATTATAAAATGAAACAAAACTACATGGTTATTTATAAATTGCGTTGACTAGAGAGAGAGGGGACTGAACCTGGGTCGCAGGGGAGAAAATTCCAACAAATGGTTTTGTTGTTGGGACTTGAAAGTGTGTATTGAGGGATATGTTCTAGCATCCCATGAAACCGGAGATCCAAAATTGGGTGGACGCAAAAGAGCTAGAGTTTGCACAGAAATAAAGTGAAGGATATCTATGTATGTCGACGAAGTGGTTAGAATGGTACATATATTCATACATCCATGAGATTCTATTTTCCTAGTTCCCCGCTCTATCGTATGAATGGTTGTCTAAGTTGACAACCCAAAAAAATAATTTTCAAGGAGGGGACGAACAGAGTGGACTTTGTTCTTGATTGAGCGGCTGAAAAGGATCAATAAACCTGTATCAAGGGGTGTGGACTCATGGGTAGATAGTCTCATAAAATGATATATCACTGACTTCATCGTTGACACAATAACCTCATATAGTGATCCCGAGAGAAAAATATTTCAAGGACCATGCAGTCGATATCTTTCATCTTGGAATACGTGTATCAAAATGCTCATATGTGAAAAGGGAATTTTGTGAATGATATATTGAAAAGAAAAGAGTGTCTATGTCTCAACAGAACCCTGAAGTGAGATGTTCCCAGGAGAAGGTGAAACTAAACTAGAATCTAGCTTTTTGAGAAGCAGAAGGAGATTTAGATCAGGCAAAAGACGAAAAACTATGTTCGGATGAGGCAGTTGCAGCAAAAAGCAAGAAGAAGAAGGCTACAAGTTTACATTGTACCTAGACGAAGGCTCTTGTTATGAGGAAGAAGAGTACCAACCAATCTCAGAATGAGATGAATAATTCGAGCAGTCGATTGAAGCTCTGAAACCAGAACATGTACTCAACTCATCGACGATACCAGAGGTAAGAGCATGAGAACCATCTCCAAGAATTTATGTAAATATGAGTAGTACCAATCTTGTATCATAGAGAACAAGGAAGTCCGACTAGTCCACATTTTGTTCCTACTGCACCACCAGTCAATACACCACCACTCCATCCGATGGCTAGAACTGATATTAAGCTCCCAATATTCAATGTGAATGGGCTGGAAGACCCAGAAAAACATCAATTTTTGTGTGATGGCATCTGGACTATACGAAAAACACAGGACGAGAACTTCAAGAAATCCTGGATGATCACGACTCTACGGGGTCGTGCGCTCGACTGGTAGATGAAGCTTTCCATAGTACCAATGGGAGTGGTCCCAAAGACACTCAATGAGATTTGACTCAGATTGATTGATGAATTTAAGAAACCAAAGTCTGAA
The DNA here is from genome assembly GCA_001517045.1 of Pseudotsuga menziesii. Lineage (NCBI taxonomy): Eukaryota > Viridiplantae > Streptophyta > Pinopsida > Pinales > Pinaceae > Pseudotsuga > Pseudotsuga menziesii. The sequence continues at coordinate 862,803 of LPNX010717971.1, forward strand.
TCACAATGCATCACTGAGATTAAGGAGATCAAGCAGCTACCAATAGAGTCTATTTGGGATTTTGACTAGAGCTTTAAGATGTTAATGGCCAAGGTCAGTTTTCAAATGTCGGATGTGCAACACAAGGAATGGTTCATTGCCACCTTGTTGCAACACATCTGAACGTCGTTGATGCAACAAAAACTCATGTCCTAGACAGAGGTTCTGGAGATAGACATAAAGTTAGAAGCCTCTCAAGTTGAAGACACTAGCTCGGGCATGATGCAAATTCAATCGCACCGGGCCAATCTTACGGTGCAACTCTAGGACATCAAAAGAGGAAAAGAAGTTCAAGAATAAATGTGGTGTACCAGGTGAAAAATAGATGGGAACCATAAGGATAATTTCCCAGCACTATTGAATTATGTTACATCAAGTGCATCGAACCCATTAAACACCCAAGGGATGCCTTGGTGCAGAGTAGGCCAGACTAGAGGTCACAAGTCCGAGGAATGCCTATACTTATGAAATATTGTAAGTGCACCTACTAGTCTGTATTGTAATTTTTGTAGATTGGTATGTCATGACAAAAAGGACTGCACATCACTTCAGCTGCTCCAAGAGAAAACAATGGATACCTACCTAATGAAGGATGAGGGACAAATGCAATTTGAACGAGCACAACCTCAGTATCAGCCTGTGCAGTTTCAACAACAACAATATCCTCATCCGTAATACCAGCCAAACCTGTATCCTCAACAACAACAATACCCTCCAAAAAGGAGGGTGGGAAATTTAGAGGTCGAGGACAGCAACCAAGAGTAGGATTTGGTTGAGGAAGAGGCCAAGTTGTATGCTATAATTGTGGGAAGCCAGGATATTTTTTCTGATCTTTTCAAAGTTGAGCAAAAACTTGTACATATTGTAAAGCATTTGATCACACTGTAGAATAGTGTCCACAACTCATTGCAAAATGGTAGGCTATAACTGTCGTTAACCCCAACCCAACACAGAATCTGAATCCAAACCCCAATCCAAATATCCAAATGATTTCTTCTGAACCAAGATAACCCAACCTTGTTGTAGTTACAAGAGGAGGTGTTGCGACAGGAGCGAACCAAAATACACCGCAAGGAGATTTGCAGGTGCGACCTGTGGAAAAAAAGAAAGCATCGGTAGATGTCCAACAGGAGAAGGAATTCTTCTTGGAGGCACGCCAAGATTTTTTTGATGCAAATCAACCGTAGACATCAGGACAAGTGAGAGCTATGCCCAAAATATTTGAACAACTAATCAGAAGGCTGCCCACTAAAAAGGTTAGTAAGCTCAAGGAATTTTTCAAAAGTTGTTTAGCACTAATACATGACAAAGATGTTCTCATAGAGTTGACAACACTCATAGAAGACAACATAACAAAGCTGCACCCAGAAAGAAGAGTCAATCAAGTCGGAAGAAAACAAAAGACAAACCGAGAATTGTGAATGACTGCACAAGTAGGAGATTATGATATAGACTATATCATACTCGACTTGGGATTAGATGTAAATATATTGCCAAGACATACATGGGAAAGCATGAACAGACCGCGACTGGACTAGTCTCCTATTCAGCTACAACTTGCAAACCAGTCGAAGGTGCTGCCAATTGGCAGATTGTCCCAAGTGCCAGTGGACATCGAAGGCTTAAGAACGTATGTCAACTTTGACTATATTGACATTGTTGATGAGAAAAATCCCTACCCTGCACTTCTAGGGATTGATTGGGCTATTGATAACCAAAAAATCATAAACTTCAAGAAAAGTATCTTGTATTTTGAAGATTCTGAAATGAGAGTGGTGTTGCTAGGAAATTTTCACCTTCTGCAAATAGAAGCTATTCCTCTGTTCTGAATGGTTCAGATCCAAAACAAATAGTTCACAATAAGGTTGGAAGACTTTCCCTAGAAGCTATAAACACCTGGAATACAATCTTTGATGGAGTGATGTGGTTCTTCTCTTATGACAAAAGGTCTCCAAGAAATTACCTGCATAAACACATCAAACACACAAGAGATAAAAGATACCATAACATCAACTATAGATGTATGTCAGTGACTAAGGAATCTGACAATAACATGCAAGATTATGACATAACAAATATATGGGAAAGGAACCAACTTTAAATTGATAAAATGAAGAAAGAGTTTACAACCTATGCCTTAGTGTTGATATTCTCTCTCACAAAACCAACATCTTGTCCCCTACAACTCTAACTTGCTCCCTCAAGCTCTCTTGAATGACTTAGGCCAAAATATCAGCATAACATTACTCTCTCCTCAACCATGGAGATTGAGCCTACATTTATAGGATTGTAATGGATAGATATGGTTGATAAATTGATGGGTGAGGTGGCTAGGAGATCCTACAAGGATGGATCTCGAGCCCAAATGACCCTAGTGATCAGGGATAAGGGTGCCACGAAGCCTTCATGAGAACCTCTCTTTTTCACTTTTTACGAAGAGCACCGCTTCTTGTTCACCATGACAGAGCGGTTCTAGGAAGAACCGCGCCTTGCTTAAAGGGTAAAGGCGGTGCCACCTCTTACTGCCAACACATTACAGGCAGTGCGGAAGAAGGTACCTATTTTTTACTAAAGGGTAGAAGCGATGCTGGATTTTCATATACAAATTTGATGTCTGGACCAATGTTCTTTTCTTAACAATTTGGGATTGAGGGCAACACTGAATTTTGGGATCTTATCACATGCTGATGATGAGATTTAGGTATAACATAATGACCCCCAAAGCATGAGGCTAAAGGGATACGATAGGCCAGAGCTTTGAAAGAGAAAGTTATCACTTCGAGGCAATAATCAGCTTGATCGGAGATCATCAACCAGGCATCTGCAATACATCAATAATTTTAACTCATGAGAAAAATGTGTCCTCATCATGGCTGCAGACCAATATAGGCAGATCCATGAGAGAGATAAACAAACATGGCTACTAGAATATAGCGTAGATCCATGTGATAGAAGACTCAAACTTGGACATAGCTACCAGACATACAACATAGATCTATGTCATATAGACACAAATTTGAGCATATCCATGACCATACAAATGTGGATCCATGCTGGTACTTCATACAATATACTCCATCTCAACCTGGGGAGAAATATATGAGTGCTTTCCAACATAAACCCAGGGTCTTCATCTCGTCTTCCACAAAGTACGATTATATCCATGTGATTACAATGATATGAAGTTGCACATGGTAGAAACCACTTGATTACCGGTCAATGATGTGAACCGTTAACAAGTGCGAGGGAGATCACCATTAATGTCGATGATTCCCAAGGTACCCTCGTACAATATACTAAGTGTGAATAGATGATTTGATGTTGAACACTTAGTCGAATCTCTTGATCAAAGGTCAATGATGTAAACCTATGTCAAGAGCGATAGAATCTGTCATTGAGGCATACAGATCTAAGGGTACTAAACTTGTTTCTAATACTAATTCCTGGATGATAAGCTGATGTTGACAGGAATAGTATTGTCTAAGGAGGGCCATGATGAATCCCACATTGACGACACGAAACTTGGAACAAAGTTTTGTATTGTTGTAGATAATGTAACCATCGGACTGACTCAAAAGTACTGACACAAAGGTTGTTTTAACTGCAGAGGTAAACTTCTAACTTCCCCTTGAACATCTGGCGGCACGATAAAAGACTTGGAAGCATTGTCTTGATGAGGAAAAACACAATACGACATTGGAAAATACATTCTTTGAAAGAATCAAAGGAGTGACAGGACTCATGAAAGTGAATCGACTCAAAGACAAGTTGATTTACCCAATTTATTGAATGAAATGTAGACAAGTGCCATGTTTAAAGGTGATGACAAACTGCCATTTTATTTGCAAAATGAATTGACTCCCTTCCCTTAATTTCCCCATCATGATTGATGAGTGCCTCTTTTCTCTTTTACGAGTCCAAAGAGGGTAACATACACTCGTTGTAGCTTATCCTAAGACAAGTCCATTCTCATATGTTTTACGAACCTAAGAAAGGATGGGTTCAATCTGAAAAAAGGGTCTCTCAGTGTTTAGTTTAAGGAGTCCAATGAAAGTTAACTCGGTATCGTTCATGTTTAGAGAGTCTGAATGAAGACAAAATAAGACTCCAAAGGGTCCTTTTTCATATGATAGTCTATCCGAACTGAAAAAGAGATAACCTATCGTCGGAGAGATTACTCTTCAAATACCTTTATGAGTATGAAGAAAACAAGTACTCGACAATCTTTTCATATTTAGGGAGTCCGAAAAGAGTTTAAATGAGACTCCATTAGGTCTCTTTTCACGATGAAGATTTTTACGAGTCTGGAAAGAATCAGGAAAAGACTCGAAACTTTGATACTGGTTTTCAATAGCATGATCAAAGTATTGAAATGAACGCTTAAGGACTTTTTCTATTTTCAAAAGTACGAAAAAGTCAAAAACAAACTTCCCAATAGACTTTACTACTTACTTTTATCCCTGCAAGACTTTAAACGACCATTAGTTTCCCAAAATATTTAGAAAAAATGACTTTCATGAACTATATAAAAGGGCATTTCTATAAAAATGATTTTAAAACATAAAAAACCCTAAAAATAGGCTATAAAATTCTAAGTAAATAGTAAAAAACACTTCATTTCACTATTTACCAACCCTGGAGAGCATTTTGGGTAGTTGGGAGCCAAAACTTTGGTTGAATATTACAGGAGCATACACCATCCATTTTTCATAGCGTTAGTTCCAGGTAACATCTACATCCATCCTCTTTCCTTTAATGGTTTCCAATTTTCAGTTTCCATGCTTTTTTGAGCTCATAGGCCAAACCTAAAATGGGAAATGCGGGCACCACTCCTAGCCCTGATGGGAAAGGCAATGCTCGATAGAAACCGTGTTTCTTCAGTTCTGCACGAGCGAGGGCACCACTCTCTCTTAACTCGACAAAGGTAGTGCCGGCTGTGGGCATCAAAAAACTAATAGACTGGCCAAGATAAAAGTTTAAAATAAATTTCAATGATGAGAAATGTTTCTAAATGGCTCTTGAATTGTTTTTGGCAGGTTTGCTGGATCAGAAAATGGTTATCTGGAAAGAAAGGAAACATGACCTGGATGATGATGATGCCATAGGAGATGCAAGTTGTGTGGCTATCCTATGGGGTTGTGGCCTTCTAAAGTTATTCTAGACCCCGAGCATGATTTCCCATCCCCGCTTGCTAGAATATATCCTACGAATGTGGAACCCAGAGCAGCAACACTTTGAGGTAGGGATTCATGTTTTGACCATAGAGGTAGAGGACATCTACTTCCTTACGGGGTTTTCCAGATGAGGGGACCCTATCTCTATTATTGGTTCCTTAGGAGGGAATGTGACTACTCAGGAGTTGATCAATCGTCATTGTCATCCTGACACAAAAATGTCAAGTAAGATGATTTCGATTAGTGTTGTGGTGGATATGCCACTTTGCACATTTTTTTCATCATGCTGAGGTTGGCTGGAAACCAAGGACCTCATCAGGAATCCCGGGCACATATGCTATATTCCCTGGAAGATATGGCACCTACGGTTTACAACTGGGAAGAAGCACTTCTTCATGTCTACAAATATCAGCTGACAAAATGTTGGAAAGGAGAACTAAAGCAGTTCAGTTTTGGGTCCATTTTATCCTGTTTCTTCTTTGAGAGGGTGCCTCTCATGAGACCCCAAGTGATATTCACTGAGCTTAGGGATAGAGACCCATGCATGTTGAGGTGGGTTGAGGTCATGGCTCGTACAGGTGGTGGCAGAGCCAAGGTGAAATTTGAGGCCACTTGCTTATGTTGGCTACGAGATCAGATCCTCATGATAGAGGATTATTCCTACGTAGGGACATATTTCAGAGGTGACCCTGATCTACCACTACCACCTAGTTCTAAGTGGGGGGATATTGGTAAGAAACAAAACCCTAAAATGGTGATCATGTTTTTAGGTTTTTTTATATTTTATGTTTTTTATGTGTAGTAACAAGACCTAATTTTTACATGCAGATGTTGGTGGTGCATGACCTAGAGGATCTTCTCCTATGGATAGACGAGTTGGGGTTCAATTTGTTCGTAGGGGTGATGACCACCTTACTGATTTGGAGGAGAATTTAGAGCGGCTGGATATTAACATTCCTGACGCGACGATAGATGACCTCCCCATGAGGTATCAGAGACATACTGCAGGGGTGCCAGGCTGCTTCAGCTGACTTCTTCACAAGGTAGTATGCGCTATCATGTGCTATCATGAGCATCACTAGATAGTGGATTACATGATGTACTACTAATGCGCTCATCAATATCTCAGCAACAATGCCACCCCCGAGCTAGGCATGATTCCACAAGGATCTAGGGGATAACAACAGGCTCACACATAGCCCAAATCAAGAATCCACGGTCAAGCCAACACACAGTTGGGTTTCATAGACTTACACGGGCCTATAGCCAAAGTTTATACCAGTCACATCCAAGCCAATAGATAGGTTTATCAGGCTATCAGCAAAGCCATCCTCCAAGTTGGGTTTGGAAGGATTTTAAGGCAGTGGACAAGAAGAACTGCTAAGGTTGTGAGCTCCTCCACAGAGCTAAGGACATCTTCACAAGATCTATCTGGCCCGACCACCACATGGTATACACACCCAACACAGAGAAGTGTCCCCTTCTCTTCTCCCCAATCCCTCGGGCTACCCCTTCCCCTCCAGTGCTCTTTAGAATGTGCAGAGCAGGTTCACAAACCACTCTTATCTTATTGTGAGGTTCCACACCAAGTTTATCAAGCACATTCTACGTCTCTTCCACTCCTAATCTTGCATACAGTTCATGCCAAAACAACAGAGGCATACATAGCAATTGGTAGGTTCTGGAATTAAAGGAAAACATACTTGGGGAACCCAAAATCAGAAGTCCAACTGAGGGAAAACAACCCCCTAACAACAATTCAATTTCCCAAGTTCGTTTATGGCCCTAACATGGCTAAAAAAAACTCAACAGTACTCAGAATTCGTGGGGCTTCCATCCCATTCACTGTGGAACCACAAAAATAAATTTCCTCACTAATGATCAACACAAAAAAAAACCCCATCAGAGATACCGACCGCTAGATAATCACAAAATACTTCCCAGCCATGGGGAACAACATAGGAAAATCACCAAAACGTGACCGGGGAACACGCATAGGCTCCAAAGATGTCAGGAAGAGAGGAGTGTGGATTCATGAAGGAATCACACACTCATAACAAAAAAATCATGGGGAAATGAGAGCTCTCCCAGCTTCCTCCTGCGTGAGAAGAAAATCCCTTGCCCTGCATGCGTGAGGAATTGCTACCTCTTGCCTGAGGAATGCGAATGAATGCCCACAAGATTCCTCTTCCCCCCCAAAAAAAAATGCATGAGAGATACCCACGTGCATGAGGGATGGGTAATCAATCCCCGGCATGGGCTCTTATTTTCCCAAGAAGACAAGAAAACATTTTTGGGTGACTGGTCAAATTAGACAAAAAGGGTAGATGAGCCATTTTATGGGTTTTCCCCCGTATACATGGATTTTCCCATAGGATCGAGGGTTTAATTCATCCCCCTCCATATTCCTTGTGAAATCATGCCCCCATATCTTTAACGTTGTGGCGCATATCTAGTCGTGGTATTTTTATTAATTAGCATTTTACATGATATCTCAAACTATACTATGCCTGGTTAACACATAACCATCGGCATCAATTTTCATCGCCGAAGCATAAAACACTAAATCATGGTGGGGCCTTTGCATTGAGCTCCACACCACGATTTAATACAATATTTACATCATATGAAATTTAATACCATGGGGTCAAACTGGGGTGTTACATTCCCCTCCCCCTTTAATAGCACTATCCTCAGTGCTTTACAATAATTAACAATTGCTACATTTTCACCGCCCTCAGTGCTCTGCAAAATCGAACAAAATGGGTATTCCAATCGCATGGCATCCTCTAGTTCCCAGGTAGCCTTTTCATGACCATGGTGCTTCCTCTGCACCTTCATATATCCACTGACATGATCTAAAACTTGTCCAAGTCCTTGCTCATATGCATTAGCATATGCCATAGGATCTTCTTCTGGTCCTGGAGATTCCTTCCCCTTAGCTTGGAACATTTCCGATGTCTTTGGTAACCAGCAATACCTATGCTCAAACCCCAAGGAATGAATCAATTACCATGTTAGCATTCACAAGATTTGCCAAAATCATATATGAATCACATGCACATGTATATTGACATAAAATTGACAAGAAGTTGTCAAGTGAACCAAATACTTATCTGCATAATTATCTCCTTGGGTTCCACAGGTATCCGAATTGGCTTCATGGTACCAACAAAACCTGCCCCACACCACACAAGGATGGTACCTCTTCTCTGCAGTACAGTCCCTCGAGCGTACCCACCCTTCCGGTGCTTTCTAGGGTGTGCATTAAAAGGTAACCAAATTTTTGCAAGTCTCGGATCACCTACAAATACCTCTCAATTGAGGTTTAACAACTCCATTCTTGAGCCCAACGCCTCTTCAGGTGCTTCAATAGAATTTTTGTTCAAGAGCCTGCACCTCCTCTAGGTGCTTATCAAACTCAGGTGCTTCCCTTCCGAACACCACAATAGATTCAATTCATATATCATATTCATTTTCGCAGGATTTATTTCTTAACAAGATTTTCAAAATTTTAGCTGAATCATTATACACATGTGTAATTACAAAACTCAACCAAGATTTGCCAAATAATTCAATACTTATCTATATTGTGCATTTCCTCTCTGGTCCACAGGGTCATGCTTTGCTTTGCAAGGCTTCCAATCTCCTATGGACTTGGATGTTAGGCTAGCACACAGACTGCTCCACAACATCAAATAATTAATGTTCGGCCAGTACACCTTCATGCCAACTTGGAAGGAAACTTTACCATGACCATTTCTAGGTCAAGGCTCTACTATGGAGCCCTAGACATATAACAACCCCATTTCAGCAACACCTTCACAACCCCTCATCAAAATGCCTACAACCTCCACAACATCCTTTTATACACATCAACCCTTACACCACAACCCCTCACAACACCCTTTTACTTTTGCTTCTTTAGTGTGAAACACCAAATTGCATCTATTTATCCTGATAACACAAGCAATATAAGCAACTCATCAGCGTTATTTCTCTAAAACCATAATAACCATATTTCATAACATTCACTATCAAGTATTGAAACACCAGGAGTACGTCCACTCTCTAGGGTGAAGTCAATATTGAAAACCCTATCATGGCCTGACATCGGAAAAGTGTGCACCCCTTTCCGATGTGAGCCATGTAGGCCCTACTCATACTCAAGAAATCTTCATTAATGGAAATAAAATCAAAACATGCTTCGCAAATTGACTCTAACAATTAGACATGCATATTCTTAGCTAGGGTCACATAACACTTATCCATTTGTAGATGTAGTATTTATTCATTAATGAGGAATGCAGGATCCCTTCTCTGAGTTGACAGTCCCTCGGTTTTCCATCCCAACTCCTTTTTGCATTCCATATCCCACATATGTCTTACTAACATAATCCTTACCATCTCACTCATATTGGTTACCAATCATGTAGTGTAGATGGGACATTACCAAAATGTCCAATGGAGTTTCACCCGAAACCCATTTCCAAGATATGGGATCCTTCCCATGAAGTTTGGCTCCTGCAGTTTGTCACACATGGTCTTCCTGCAATGTGTAGACTTGGCACATTTATCAAGTAGCCAAACAGTCAACATCATTTACTAATAAAATCCAAATGTGATTGTTCCATAACCAAGCAATGGCACGAGCAATTAAATTCAATATGAATTTGCAACTCTATCTACTTTAGAAATTGATTTGCTTGGCAATGAGGTGATCCTCGTTTGTTTGTATCTTGTAAGTGGCACCGTTCTACACATTATAATTTTATGCTTACTAGCATAACATGAACATCCATTACAACATTTCCTCCTGACACAATTCTATGCAAGCCAACGATGATTAGTAATTATCAACAAATTCTCAAATCTGAAATTTACTAGTCCAAATTGATAATTCATTCTGCACATAAACTAATTTTTTTTTGTTTACAACCATGAGACTCTTCTCATGAGTTTTGGCTCTTTCACATGGTAGATTCCGGCCATTGTCATGGACTTACCCACATTTCCATGCCCAGAACAATCTACCTGAAATTTGAACTTAATCATCCAAACAGTGAGAGTTAGCAATAGAAAACTTCAATCATTAAATAATGCAAGACAAGCATATCCATGGTTAGAATAATTCAAAACCATCATAGGAGATCACAGTCTCCTATAAACAGAAAACTTGCTATCTGAAGTTTCAAAACATGTTCTCAGTCATGAGATCCTTCTCATGGTACATGGTCGCTTCCTGCCCTAGATTCCATTGGGCACCACCATACTGCTCCGTTCAGGTCATTCTACATGAGTCTTCAGGAAATCCTCATATGCATGCCCATACATACAAGAGGAATTTCCTCATGGAACTACAAGCTCACATGTAGGCCTACTCGGCCTATACATAGGATCCACTTATCTGCAGGAGATCCTTCAGTGAACTTCCTGCAATACCCTGCAAGTCGCACAAAATATATCACATCTGTTAGTTTTCTTGAAGCAGGCCAACTCACCATGGCCTCAATATTTTCAGGGTCTCCAAATATTCCTCTATCTGAAATAATTGTGGCCTGAATGATGAATTCTATTTTCATAGAAGTCATGTTTTCTCAACCTGCATACAACTTATGCTTCCTGGGCAAATTCAAAGTCAACCTCAATATGTTTCGCATGTTCCTCCTCATTCTCAGAATAAATAAGAGTACTATTAAGGAAATAAAAACAAACATGTCCAGATACTTACTAAAACATTATTCATTAGGCATCATAATATCCATACCTTGCCCTGAAGGTTGTCCTATGAACATTTCCATCCTTGAATATTACCCAGTTCAACTATCTGAACCCATACACAATCAAAGTGTACCATCTTTATTTTTCTCAAACCACACTGGTGCTCCTCACTGGAACACATTGGACCTAACATACTCCTTTTTCCATAACTCTTGCAGCTGCATCATTAGCTCTTACAAGTCTGAGTCCATGTGCCACATGGAAACCCTCCAACCTAGGAGTATCATTAATTGCTTCCTCCAAAACACAAGTTGCATACACTCTGTAACCTTTCCCATGGAACTTCTTTAGCTGCATTACTAAAGACTTCCTCCCAGAGATCACTTCTAGAATGCCTTTCACAACCTTTAGGTTGCTTCTTCATCCAAGCACTTCAAAGGTCTTGTTTTAACAATCAAGCTTTTTTATCTGCGCTTCCAATCAATCCATTCTAGTGAGGACATCATAAGATCCAGGTGGCAAAACATTCAGATATGCACAGGTGGCTAACCCATCTATGACCAATGGACATTCCTTACCACCTTGCTGACTTTCCTACGGGTTCCAGTGGCTAATTGGATTAACCATGATCCTTTATTCTTTGACTCATTTAAAGTGCACATCTCACAAGTCCAAGGGTGATATAGCTGTGAGTGGATCCAGGGTCAATCATAACAGAATAAACTCCCCATCAATCTCACCCTCAACTTCCACCATAGTTGAGTTATGACCTGTTTGGTGGTCTACAAATTTTAGGAATGATCCCTACTTCTTGACCCACAGTTTCAGCTTCACAACAGTGAACATATTTCCCGTTCAATGACCCAATTATATCTTTGCTCAAGCATTCATCCTATGCTTTACAACCTGCATAAATACACCATCTAAATGTGCTTTAATGCTATCTTCATATGGTGTCCCTTCATTTATACAAAATGAAGTTCTTATTTATAGAAATTTCCTTGTACATTTCTTTTTCTTCCTTCATCCTCTTATCATCTTCACTCGACTGTCTTAGGGGGACGACGGGGGTCAAGGGGCCTCGTTTTTTTTTGTAAATCCTCTGATTTCGCGCAATCTGGTGCTTGAACATGCTTCGATTTTTCATCTTTCTAGCCCTTCAACCTCACTGAAAAACCCTATAAAAACTCAGTTTCGGCTCAATCTTCATCTTTCAGCCGATTGGTGTAACTTAGCCAACTTATCGGCTCAATCTCATCCTTCTCCTTCCACCGTAATGGAGAAATTTTCAATTCCCGCCCGATCGACGACCTTCCTTTGTAGCGGAAAAATTTTGGACTTCCACCCATCGTAGCGTCTTCGTCTTCCATCCGTCGATGTCGGCTACAATTTCTTTTTCCAGCCACTGTTTTAGCGACTCTTTCATCACTTTCCTTTCGCCTTCGTTGCGGATCAGATCTCAATTTTCAGCCATTGCGCCGCATCGAAAGACTTTCCAATTTTCATCCGAAAACTTCTTTTCTCTCCCACCACCGTATGGGCTCTTTCTTCATCTTATTTCCGTCATGCATCCGCTCGACCCGAACGACGCTCATCGGTCTTTCTTCATTATTCACCTGTCCTGGTGGAAAGATTTTCCACTTCCAACTGTCGTTGCAGCTCGGTCATCTTCTTCATCTCGCCTTTGTTGCGGCTTCTCCTTCAACTTTCCCCCACCATTGTAACGGCTCAAATTTCGGTTTCCTCCCGCTGTTGTGGAAGATTCTTCGTCTTCCAGCCAATTTTCCATACTTAGGAAAATTTCTCAAATTCCTTTCACCTTCTTCTTCCATCCACTGCTACAGCGGCTAAAACTTCGCCTTCCTGTCGCCGCTGGGGCTCCTCTCTGGAAAAATTGGTCGCCATTGTGGCTCGATCATCAAATTACACCCATCATTGGGGATCAAATGGTAAAACCCGTCCACTCTATCGGCAAGAATCAAGCAATCATAGCCGTCACTGTGGCTCGATTCTGAAAATTCATCCACTACTATCAGCTTACTTCAGTTATCTTCGTTGTCAAGGAAGAATTTCCACACTTCAATTTTTTTTTTTGAAAATTTCTCGTGTCTGTTGAACACACATAGAGGTTGTTTCTGCCTCTGTCACTGCTCTATCTTGGCCCATTCAGGCCCAATGTTGCAACCAGGGCTATGATACCACACTATAATGTCCCCGCCCTTCATACCGACGATGGAGAGGACGCAACCATCAGACTAATTGTCATACGGGAAAAATAGCCCCATGAACATAAAGACATGAACATGCATTAGATTATCAACAAGTACAGAAATATAAAACCTACAACTATATAGCGGAAGCAATCATCCATACAAGCATTCAAAAGATTATACACATATTCATTAATGTACAATAGAAACAAAAGCATTCCCTCAAGCATTCTTCATGTTCATAATAATTCATAAGCAAATACAATTGCAGATATAAAATGGACAAGAGTACTTATCTTTAAAGAAGTTGCCCCGCAACTAGCTGCGGCGCTGCAACGTTCCACCCAACCGTAGGCCAGTGCGCTCATCAATATCTCAACAACACTGCCACCCCCGAGCTGGGCATGATTCGACAAGGATCTAGGGGGCAACAACAGGCTCACACATATCCCAAATCAAGAATCCACATTCAAGCCAACACACAGTTGGGTTTCATAGACTTACACAGGCCTATAGACAAAGTTTATACCAGTCACAGCCAAGCCAACAGATGGGTTTATCAGGCTATCAGCTAAGCCATCCTCCAAGTTGGGTTTGGCGGGATTCTAAGGTAGTGGATAGGAAGAACTGCTAATATTGTGAGCTCCTCCACGGCGCTAAGGACACCTTCACAAGATCTATTTGGCCCGGCAACAACATGGTCTACACACCCAACACAGGGAAGTGTCCCCTTCTCTGCTCCCCAGTCCCTTGGGATACCCCTTCCCTTCCGGTGCTCTTCAGAATGTGCAAAGCAGGTTCACCAACCACTCTTATCTTATTGTGAGGTTCCACACCAAGTTTATCAAGCACATTCTACATCTCTTCCACTCCTAATATTGCATATAGTTCATACCAAAATAGCAGAGGCATACATAGCAATTGCCAGGTTCTAGAATTACAGGAAAACATACTTGGGGAACCCAAAATCAGAAGTCCAACGAAGGGAAAAGAGCCCCCTAATAACAATTCGATTTCCCAAGTTCGTTTATGGCCCTAACGTGGCCAAAATGAACTCAACAGTACTCAGAATTCATGGGGTTTCCATCCCATTCATTGTGCAACCACAACAATGAATTTCCTCACTAACAGTCAACACAAAAAACCCCAGCAGAGATCACGACCGCTGGATAATCACAAAATACTTCCCAGCCATGGGGAATAACACAGGAAAATCACCAAAACATGACTGGGGAACACACATAGGCTCCAAAGATATCGGGAAGAGAGGAGTGTGGATGCCTGAAGGAATCACACACTCACAGCAACAAAATCGTGGGGAAATGAGAGCTCTCTCAGCTTCCATCTGCGTCAGAAGAAAGTCCCCTGCCCTGCATGCATGAGGAATTGTTTCCTCTTGCTTGAGGAATGTGAATGAATTCCCACAAGCTTCCTCTTCCGCCCCCAAAAAAACGCATGAGAGAGACCCATGTGCATGAGGGATGGGTAATCAATCCCTGGCATGGGCTCTTACTTTCCCAAGAAGACAAGAAAACGTTTTTGGGTGACTGGTAAGAAAAGACAAAAAGGGTAGATGAACCGTTTTATGGCTTTTCCCCCTTAGATGTGGATTTTCCCATAGGCTCAAGGGTTTAATTCATTCCCCTCCCTATTCCTTGTGAAATCATGCCCCCATATTTTTAACGTTGCGGCGCGTAGCTAGTCGTGGTATTTTTAATAATTAGCATTTTACATGATGTCTCAAACTATACTATGCCTGGCTAGCACATAACCATTGGCATCGATTTTCATTGTCGAAACATAAAACACTAAATCATGGTGGGTCCTTTTGCTTGAGCTCCACACCATGATTTAATGCAATATTTACATCATATGCAATTTAATACCATCGGGTCAAACCGGGGTGTTACAAGGAGTATAGGGTTTCTGATGGTATAAACATGGTTTAGATGACCAACCACTGATTGTGAATCCATAAACACTACCAAGTCATAAATGTCTCGAGATGCAGCCTCAATCAGTTGACTTATTACCGCATGATACTGAGCTATGTTGTTGGTAGCAGGACCAATGCAAATTGCTCCTGAACTAATCAGTTCATGATCCGGGGAATAGAGAACCCAAGCAGCTGAAGCAAGGTTTAGGGTATGACGACAAGCACCATCAGCGAAGCTGTACAAAGACATCTAATCTGCATAACTGAAACATGGTATAAACAATTTGGACACTAAACTCAACACCATACTGAATCAAGACACAACACACTGAAAGCCAATAATATACATATATACAAGGTACCATACAAAAATGATTTAAGCATAGTACCTCTTCAGGTACAACCCATTGTGAGGTTGCCCGAAGGGTATCCCATCATAATCTATGAGCTCGTAAGCTCCTTTCTCTAAAACTTTGCTGACAACAAAGGGACCATACCACATTGACTCGAACTTCCCTTTACCTAGTTTAACATGTCTCTGATCGTAGGTCAGAACTAGGTCACCTTCATTGAAAACCCAAGGCTGAATAGATTTATCATACTAAGCCTTAACGCATTTCTTATGTGCCTCATTAGCTAAGGCGACATCTCTTCTAGTTTCGTCAAGAATAGTCAGGTATATAAATCTATCCTCCTCGGTGGAAGTGTTGGGAAGAAGTTCTACTCCAAGTTTTAGTGACGGAATCTGGCATTAGATAGGAAGGACGGCTTCTAGTCCATAAACTAATTGGAATGGTGTGAAACCAGTTGTTGTTTTTATTGAATTCTTGTAAGCCCAAAGGGTGGAAAAAAGAGTAAGGTGCCAGTTGGATTTATGATCTCCAACCATCCTTCGCAGCATGGTTTTAAAAACTTTGTTAATGGCCTCGACCTGACCATTAGCCTGCGGATAGTAAGGTGTTGAGTTTTCATGGCGAAAACCCAACTTGGCACTCAAATCGGTCATCATCTTATTCCGTAAATGTGATCCGTCGTCACTGACCATAGACTATGGGACTCCAAACCTAGCTATCACGTGATTAAATAAAAATAGGGCAGCAGTCTTACCATCCTCTGCATACGTAGGCATAGCCTCAGCCCATTTTGTGAAATAATCAACAGCTACGATGATGTAACCATGACCCCTGGTTGAGGTGGGCTTACAATGCATTAAGTCAATTCCCCATTTGGAAAAAGGGCCAACTGCAATGACGAGGTGTAAAGGATCAGGGTGGGTGCACTTTTTCAAATAGAAATATTGGCAGGGTGGGAATTTCTTAACAGCCTCGTGACAGTCTTTGAAGATTGAAGGACAAAAATAGCCAGCACGAAGGATTTTTTGGGCCGTAGCCATCCTAGAAAGATGACCACCACATGATCCAGAGTGGCAATCATTAAGGACTTTTTCATCATGTTCATGTGTAAGGCATCATTGGAGAATGGAATCGATACCAGATCTATACAATGTATCATTTAAGATAAGGTAGTACTTCACATGGTGTAAGATACGACAACGATCATCTCGAGATATATTGGGCTGAAATATTTGATTTTGGAGATAAATGACTAAATATCCATACCATGGGTCGGTTGTGCTTATCAAGAACAAGAATTCATCTGGAAATGAATCATGTGTCTCAATATCCATCAAAGCACAGGGAAGGTCACACATCAGCTTAGCAAAGACCAAGGATTTCTTGGAAGTGACCTTGGCAAACTCAAGGTCGAATTCCTATAGGATGACAATCCAACGGGAATATTTTCCCCCTAGCACCTGATGAGTCAGGATGCAGTACATAGGGTTCTAATCTGCATGTACCGTGGTAGTGCGAATCAGGATGTAATGATGCAATTTCCGAACAGCAATGACAGTAACCAATGCTAACTTCTCCACACGCGAGTATTGAGTTTCAGAATCAATAAGATTCTTACTGGTGTAATATATCACGTGCTCCTAACCGTTGGGATCTTCCTACTTCCCAATGGTAGTAGTGGAGGTAGCAACATACAAGAGAAATTCCTTTGAATAATCTGGGGGGTGTATCACAAATGAATGGGTCAGAGCATGCTTGAGATTAGCAAAGGCTCACTGGGCCTGGTCATCCTAGAAGAATGGATTATTCTTCTTCAAGAGACACATATAACCATGCATTTTCTCAGTGAAATTGCAAATGAAAGGACGAAGAAAGTTTGCCTTCCCTTGCAAACTTTGGAGTTCAACAAGATTTGTTGGGGCAGGTAGGGCCAATATAGTAGCAATCTTCAGTGGATCAATCAGGATGCCATCCTTAGAAACCACAAAGCCAAGGAGACGTCTCATCTCAATGCAAAAAACACATTTGTGTGGATTGATCTATATGTTATATTGATGACATCTCAGAAAAATGTCTCTAAGATGCCTAGGGTGGTCTTCTCGTTGCTGTGAATGCGCTTGGTGTTACACCCAAATCCTGTCACCATCATGTGATAATACCTTTGACTTACATATTTTCCCTTAATCCCAGCACTTGGAGTGGAAACCCATGTTGTTTCTCAATTCTACATGAACATACTCAGCACCGCACTTTCCCTGTGAACCATGAGCGGTACCTTGCTCACACCACCTTCATCTTGTTTGCCATAAGCGGTGCCACCGCCTGTGGCCTTTATTCCATAAGCGTTTCTCACCTAAACCACTTTGTCATAAGAGGAGAAACACAGTACCCTGGGTAAAATGGGAAAAAGAGAAGTTTCTCGAGGCTTCTAGATCATGAGCCTCATGTCCTCCCTTATCCCTATCATTGTGGGTCAATTGAGCTTGAGATCCCCCATCATAGGATCTTAGAGGCCACCTCATCCACAAATCTCTTAACCATTCCTATCCATTGAGCCTTATAAATACAAGCTCATGTCCATGGTTGAGGGGGATAACTATAGAGGTATTGTTATGATGTTGGATTGACCACTTGGCCCAAGCCATTGGAGAGCATAGAGAGCAAAGTTGGGGCTTATGGGGATGAAGTGTTTGTCTCATGGAGATGCATGTCGACACTAAGGCTTGATTGGTTGTAAACTTCTCTATACATCTTAATGCAAATCTGATTTCCGTCCCACATTACTATTGTTTTGATTTCGCATGTACATGTTGTTAGATTCCTTAGTCGATAACATGGATAAGTAGATGATTTTCTGGTAGCTTTGATGTGTTTGCAGGTACACAGGTTCACTATCGAAGCAACATTCCAGGTGTCTACGGAATCCAGGGAAGGTCTTCATCCTTTGTCGTTCACTCATTTGTTCTGGATCTGAACCATTCAGACCAGAGGAACAGCTTCTATCCGCAGAAGGTGAAATATTCTTGGTTACAAATCTGGCAAATCCACTGGGGAATAGATACGTATATCAATTGATCTGATCTTCCTCAGTTCTTGAACTCTTGTCTGAATCCAGGCTCCATCTCCAACTCTCTTCAGTCAGATCTGCTATCTGACTTAGTGAATTTTGGTTTGAAACTTTCAGATCTGCTTAGATTTGAAGTATTTCAACTTTTTATGCTCTTTTTTACTTCAATCTATCAGTTTTTACCTTGATTCGATCTTCTTCTAACTTGATCTGTCGTTCTCCTTTGTGTTTTGGATTTATACAGGGAACCACTCTTATGTTGTTGGTGAGAAGCGGTGCCACCACCTGAACCCTGTTAGCAGCGCACGGTGCCACCGCCTGAGTCCTGTTATCCAGAAGTTTCGCTAGGACAGAACCGCTCTGTCAAGACCCGTCCAGCGCGGTGCCAGGTAGGCCTTATTCCAAGAGCATTTTTTCTCATTTTTTGCAAAAAAATTGAGTTGATTTGCTTTCAGCCCTGCACTATCAAGCTTGTGTGTTAGAATCTGATGCTTGTGGTTTGAAATTTTGTGCTAAAAGATAGGTTTGTTTGAAGAATCCAAAAGCTAGATTAGGCTTGTTGATTGTCCATTTTCTTCCGTGCTTGTTGGTTGTCTTTGTGAAAGGATTTTTTTTTCGAAAGCTTAGGTGTTATAGATCTCTCTTTTATTTATGTTATATAGACTGAAAGAAAAACATTTAATTAGCATCTTGATTTCATTTTTTGTTCCCATAGAAGACTTCTTTTTGCTTGTTTTAAAAAGAAATTTTTTGACTGAGATTAGGTCATTATCATTAGTGAGCATAAGACATTGGATCTCTTATTGTCCTCACAAGCTTTCAGGTTCTCTATGTTCTTTTGTCTCTTTTGCATTTATACTATCTCATCAAAATAAAAAATATTTTAGTTGTAAGTTAGATTTGTCTATGCTTTAAGAAACATCGAAAAATAGAGTGCATATGCATATAGTGTGCTGCTTGTTTTTATTTTGAGAAAAGAGACTCCTTCTTTTTTGACTGCTTTCAGAAAACAGAAATGAGTTTGGAAAGTGCTGCTTGTCTTTGATTTTGTGTTCAAATTTGTTGTTTGGAAATATTTTTGGTTTTGAAGAAAAATAAAATACTCTCTTTCCCTCCCGTAGGTAGGCATACCGAATGGTAAAGTGAAATATTTGCATATGCATATTGCATGGTTTTACTTTTTTCTGTCAAAACTCCATGCATTCACCTAACCGTCCACTTTAAAATTAACGGTAGTTATAGGTTAAAATTTACATAGCAATTTGAGTGATAGGTTAGAGACGTGTTCGGGCGTCGTTAAGAGTAGGAGATGCCGTTACTCATCCGCATTACATCTCAGGACTCGCGCGGTTCTTCCACATACTGTCAGTATATCAAACAACTTTTCACGTACCCATGAGGTATATAGAAAGGTACTTCACGTACTTGATTGTATATCGGAAGGCCCCTTGTGTACGGTTATGCATTAGACAACACTACTACCAATTTGAGCTCCCACATACCTTGCGTATATCGGGAGACCCCACTAGGATACCTTATCTATCTGAGGAAATCCCATTGGTCGTCTTGCTTGGAGCCATACACTGAAAACAACATTCAAGGAGATTACTACGCACATACCCTTGAGGTATATCGCGAGTGGCACCTTCTTGACAATCCTAGTGAGAGACCCAACTATCTGAACCCCTCCTGTCATTTTAAGTTTGCTTGTTTGACCTATATCTTGAGTAGGGAAATTTTTGGTGTGTTTTCTAGTTTTTCAGACCCTAGGTTAGATAGGAGCTGTACAAATTGGCTCAGCTAAGACATTCCAGAAGAGTACGGGGCTTGCCACCCGATTTTATTCCTCGTTCAAGAGAAAATCCAATGGAAGCTATCGACCAAGGAACTGCTACCACCTCCCAAGTGGGAGATAATGTGGTTGCAGAAAGCGGAGAACCATATCCTTCACACTCGCCTCCCTTGGTCCAACAACCTTCTCGGGGTAATACTTCGTTCCATTCTCCCATAGAAGGTCATGTTGATGATACTACCCATCCGGATTATGGTCCCAATGCTCCATTTTGGGATACCTCTATAAGACAAGCCATTACCTCATTTGGCACCCATTTAAACTTTTCTGAAGAAGTTTCTCCAGGTGAAGAAGAATGTAGACAATACCATGCAGCCATTCTCCATGCACAGGAGATTGAAAAGAAAATAGATGACATATTGGGCACACCACCATCACGTTCCACAGTCGTTGCTGTGGGATATCGTTCACTTGCCGATTCTATAAGACCCATTGAACCGATTATAGATCGCACAGTAACACCACACAACCCAGGTCAAATTACCAACCCCACCACCTCCCATATTATGTATGTTCCCAATCCTCCCAGGTCTTCCGCACCTGGGGCCCAACCTTCAATTCTCGTTTCGTCATTACCTTCTAGTGTCGGGGGGAAACCCTTGACACAACCTACGTTATCTAGTACGGGAATTGTATCTAGTCAAGGACAAACCTCTGGTATAGAGAAATCTATAGTTTATGTCCCTCCCACCCACACTAATGTGGTTATTCCCCCATCTAGTTCAGGTCAGCCCTTGGGGGCACAACCTGTAACCAGTCAAACCTCTTGGGGTTATGGTTATATAGCAAATCAAATAGATGTAGGGAACATTAATTATCCACCCAAGCCTACAGGAATGTCTTATGGCAGAATTCTATATCCTAGTAATACTTTCACACCATGGGGGCAACCTAACTAGTCCTACATGCCAGCTATGAGGGAGATACCCATACATATTGCGGGAGGTGCCGGAGGACCGCCTTATAGAGGTCCTCCCCCTGGGGGGGATAATGGTCCTGGAGGGCCTGGTGGCTTTCCTCCTTATGGTCCTAAGTGGTCCTGGGGGGCCTGGTGGGCTTGGTGGCTTTCCCCCTAATGGCTCTGGAGGGTCTAGTAGCCCTCCTCCTAGTGGTTTCGGAGGCTCTGGAGGTTTACCTCCTAAAGGCCCTGGAGGGTCTGGTGGTCCGCCTCCTGGTGGTCCCGGTGGTCCTGGTGGTCCTAACGGTCCTGATCCCGAAAATCAACCCCCTACGGGTGGATTTTCCGATAGCTCTCTTGTCACAACAACCTGTCTATCAGTCTACTTACGGTCCTATTGGTAACTATATGCCATATCAATATTACCAGTATGTGCAACCTAACCATCAGTTACCTTTCCTAGCAACTTTGGACTTGCCTGATTTGTCCAAGTTGATTAATGACCCCATTCAACATAACCCCTCGTGGCCTCCCATTCCGGTAAAGTTACCATCGGACATTCCAAAGTTCGATGGGAACCAGGGAGACGATCCAAAAAACCATGTCATGACATTCCATCTGTGGTGTTCTTCAAACTCCCTTATGGATGATTCAGTTCGTTTAAGACTCTTTCAGCGAACTTTGACCAGTACAGCCGCGAAATAGTATATTGAACTTCCACAATACTCGTTTGTGGATTTTGGCTCGTTGGCAACCATATTTCTTACACACTTTCAGCTTCCTATTCGTTATGAAACAGGTACTGCTCTCTTAAATTCTCTGCGACAGAACACATCCACCCACATATCCGATCATATCCATGAGTGGAGAAGGTGGAGAATACTTATTAAGGCTCCTATTCTGGATCAGTTATTAGATGATTGGTTTACCAAATCTTTGTTTCCTCCGATTGCCTGAGATGTGTCTATGGGTTGTGCCGTTAATGAAGAGCAAGCCATTAGTCGAGCCCAGTATCTGGACTTGGTCTATTCCCAGTCCGAAACTTTATATGACTTGATTCCTCAAGATCCTCGCCCAAGCACCGATCCTGCAAAGCCACCAGCAGAAGTCCCTGTTGATGGGATTGTTGGTTCAATCCAGTCCCCGTCAGCAGCAAAACTTGCCAAGAAACCCCAGACTGCCGCCCCTACTCCTTCGACTCCCAAGGTTTCTGCCAAGGTTAATTCTATTCAGAGTATTCAAACCTCTAGCAATAATAAAAAGAAAGGTAAAAATAAAAATAAAAATAAAAAACCTGGAAAACTACAGGAGAACCCAAAACCAACCAACAATGATAACAATAAAGGGAAAAGAAAAGAAAAATATCCATGTCTACTTTGTAGAGGTAACCATTTCACAAAAGAGTGTCCCCGTCGGGACGAAATCACCCAATTTTTGAAAACAAATCCCGCACCCGCAGTTCTCACGGATCCTTTTCCCCCTCAACAACAACTAATAGACCACATGTCTAATCAGGGAAACTCTAGTTCATCAGAGGAAATTCGTATGATGTCCTCGGATACCATTAGTTTGCAAACTCAAATTCAGAATTACGACTAACCCACAGACAAGAAAGAATACCTTTCTTCTTCAAGGAAAGCTCCCTCTACTGGTTCTCCCGAATCCTCGTCTACTGTCCCCCTAACCATCGAGAAGCTTACTCCTTATATGATTTTGTGTCCACCCAAGAGTACTCTTAGGAAGGTTGTTTTTAACCCTAATTCCCGAGCTACTCAATTTTATAATGTAGTTGAAGATCTCGCTCAGACACCATGTGCAATGTCTACCTTGGAAGTACTCCAAAGTTGTCCTACACAAAGCAAAAATATGTTAACTGCGTTAGGAGATTTAGACCCAAACAATTCTAATTTGATTCATTTAAATATCAAGAATTATAAGTCTAGACTACCTCACAAACTTGCTTTCCAAATCATCACGAAAGTAGTCGAAAAGAAAGTCTTTAGGACTGTCTTAGATGAAGGAGCTTCAACTTCAGTTTTGTCCCTGTCTTGTTGGAAAGCTATCGTCTCTCCCGAGCTTGTAACATCACCAATGACTCTGAAAGCCTTTGATGGACGAGGTTTCCAGCCTTATGGTCTCATATTAGCCCTTGCAGTCGCGCTTGGGGGAAAAACTGTTTCTATTCAAGTAGAAGTAGTAGATGCCCCATTAGATTACAACCTCCTTCTAGGAATAAATTGGTTTTACGCCATGACTGTTGTCGCTTCGACAGTATTCCGAACATTCTAATTTCCACATCTAGGAAGAATTGTTACCATTTATCAGCTTGATTTCTATACGCCAGATGTTACGACCTCTACAGCTAATAACATCCCCTTGTTAGGCTAGTCCCCTCCTCCTTACTAGTCGATTGGGGTGGGCATGTTGAAGGATTCATCCCTTATGGGGATTTTTTCATCCACTCCTCCTAACAAAGATACAGTGACAGTGAATATGATTGCATAATTTGATTTTGAGCCCAAGGGAAATCAAATTGTTGAGTCCACCTCGTTAATTCCACACGAAGAAATGTACAACACCATTCAAACCCTTTTTGATGATCACACCAATGACCTTCATCTGGTGGATTTGGATCCTTACCACCTGCCTTACTGGTTAGAACCATCTCTTCTTGTTCTGGATTATCTCTCTGAGACTTTTCCTTCCGACGAGTCCATTATGGAGATTATGAATATGAATGAGTCCATTTGGGAGGATCACCATCATAGATCCCTATTCCTCCCCAACACCAGTTCGGTTAACCATGATTTTGCATCCTTGTTTTCCACGGATATTGTCAATGAGCCTCAAAGTCCTATATTGTTGCAAGACACAGATTTTGAAGGAAACCTTTGCAACATTACTCAAACAAATCCGATTGACATATCAACCA
Organism: Pseudotsuga menziesii; assembly: GCA_001517045.1. NCBI lineage: Eukaryota > Viridiplantae > Streptophyta > Pinopsida > Pinales > Pinaceae > Pseudotsuga > Pseudotsuga menziesii. The sequence goes on from LPNX010717971.1 coordinate 886,985, forward strand.
AGCCTGGTACCATCGAGCATGTTCACATTGCGCAGAACTGCTCGACAAATGAATCTGAAGCATACAAGGCACTTTTCAAAGAATTCTATGATATTTTTGCCTGGTCTTATGAATAAATGTCGGGGATAGACCCATCCACTGTGGTCCATGAAATCAAAACCTATCCCACAGCTAAATCTGTCAGGAAAAAACTAAGGAAATTCCATCCACAGAAGGGCGCAGCTATTAAAGCTGAGATAGAGAAACTTCTCAAAGCTGGGTTTATTTATACCGTACCCCTTAGAGAATGGGCATCGAACGTGGTCCTTGTCAATAAAAAGCAGGGCACCATTAGAGTCTGTATCAATTTTAAAGACTTGAATAAAGCTTGTCCCAAGAACAACTTTCCTACTCCACATATCGATCAGATTATCGACAATTGTGCTAGAAGTGACATCTTCTCATTTATGGATGGCTTTTCTGGCTATAATCAGATTGAGATATTACCCACCGATCAGCACAAGATGACATTCATTTGCCCATGGGGAACCTTTATGTATAGAAAGTTACCTTTTGGCTTGAAAAATGCTGGAGCCACTTTCCAACGTGCGATGTCCTATGTGTTTCACGATATTAAACATATTGTTGATCAATACCTTGACGACCTCCCGGCTCATTCATAGCGACAGGAGGACCACCCTGGTCATCTTAGAGGTATTTTCCTGAGATGCCGTCATTACAATATACGGCTCAATCCACATAAATGTGTTTTTTGCATTGAGACGAGACGTCTGTTAGGTTTTGTGGTCTCTAAGGATGGCATCTGGATTGACCCTTTGAAAATTGCCACCATTTTAGCTCTACCAGCCCCAACCAATCTTCTCGAACTCCAAAGTTTGCAAGGGAAGGCAAACTTCCTCCACCATTTCGTGTGTAATTTTGCAGAGAAAATGCACGGTTATATGTGTCTCCTCAATAAGGACACTCCGTTCTTATGGGATGACCAAACCCAATGCGCCGTTGATAATCTCAAACACGCTCTGACTCATTCACCCATGATACACCCCCTGGATTATTCAAAGGACTTTCTCTTGTATCTTGTTGCCTTCGCTACTACCATTGGTATGGTTTTGGTGCAGGAAAATCCCAACGGTAAGGAGCACGTGATTTACTATGCTAGTAAGAATCTTATGGATTCTGAAACCCAATATTCATGCATGGAAAAGTTAGCATTGGCCACGGTCATTGATGTACAAAAATTTCATCACTACATTTTTCTCCACACAACCACTGTATTGGCAGACTAGAACCCTATGTATTACATCCTGACTCGTCAGGTGCTCGGGGGCAAGTACTCCCAATGGATAGTCATACTACAAGAGTTTGATCTGGAATTTTCCAAAGCCACATCAAAGAAATCCTTGGTCTTTGTTGAGTTCATGTGTGATCTTCCCTGTGCTACGATGGAATCTGAGCCCAGTGATTCATTTCCCGATGAATTTATGTTCCTGATAAGCACTACTGACCCATGTTATGGATATTTGCTTATTTATCTCCAAACACAAAGATTTCATCCAAATATATCCTGTGACGATCGTCGATGTATCCGTCACCACGCGAAATACTACCTCATCCTGAATGATACCTTGTATAGACGTGGGATTGATTCTATTCTCCGGTGATGCCTCACCCATGAGGAAGCTAAACATGTATTGAATGATTGCCACTCTAGAGCATGTGGAGGTCATTTATCTGGGATGGCTACAGCCCAGAAAATCCTTCACGCTGGCTCTTTCTGGTCTTCAGTCTTTAAAGACTGTCATGAGGCTATTAAGAAATTCCCACCTTGTCAACTTTTTTATCCCAAAAAGCGCTCACATCCCGCTCCGGTACACCCCGTCATTGTCGTTGGCCCATTTTCCAAATGGGGGATTGATTATATGCATTGCAAGCCTACCTCAGCCCGGGGGCATGGTTACATCATCGTAGTCATTAACTATTTTACAAAATGGGCTGAGGCAATGCCTACATATGCGGAAGATGGTAAGACTGCCGCTCTCTTCCTATTCAATCATATCATAGCTAGATTTGCAGTCCCGCAGTCCATTGTTACTGATCACGGATCACATTTATGTATCAAATGATGGAGGAACTGAGTGCCAAGCTAGGTTTTCGCCATGAAAACTCTACGCCATATTATCCACAAGCTAATGGTCAAGTAGAGGCCATTAAAAAAGTTTTGAAAACTATGCTTCGTCAGATGGTTGGAGATCATAAATCCAACTGGCACCACATTATTTTCTCCGCTCCTTGGGCTTATAGGACTTCGGTAAAAACAACTATTGGTTTCACACCTTTCCAACTTGTCTATGGACTCAAAGCTGTGTTATTGATTCAATGTCAGATTCCATCCTTACAACTTTCCATCGAACTTCTCCCAGACACTTCCGCAGAGGAAGAAAGATTTTTTTATTTGAACAACCTTGACAAGACTTGAAGAGACGTTGCCTTGGCTAATGAGGCACATAAGAAATGCGTCAAGGCGTAGTATGGTAAATTCGTCCAACCTTATTCCTTTAACGAGGGTGACCTAGTTTTGACTTACGACTAGAGATACGACAAACTAGGGAAAGGAAAATCCGAGTCCATGTGGTACGGTCCTTTCATCATTTCTAAAGTTTTAGAGAAAGGGGCCTATGAGCTCGTTGACTACGATGGAATCCCTTTAGGGAAACCTCTCAATGGGTTGTACTTGAAGAGGTACTATGCCTAGGTATTTCTTGGATAGTATCTTGTATATATGTATATTGCTTGAATTTCAGTGTGCTTTGAGTATTTTCAATATGGTTTTGAGTTTAGTGTCCGCATCTGTTTATACCATGTTTTGGTCATGCAGAGCAGATGGATTTCTACAATTTCGCTGATGGTGCTTGCCACCACACCTTGAATCTTTCTTCAGCTGCTTGGTTCCTCTATTCCCTGGCTGAATATTTGGTTAGTTCAAGAGCGGTTTGTATTGGTCCCGCTACCAACAACATCGCTGAGTATCGAGCAGTCATAGGTCTTCTGACTGAAGCTGCCTCCTGAGATGTTCGCAATTTGGTAGTCTTGATGGACTCACAACTCGTGGTTTATCATCTAAACCATGTTTATACCATTAGAAATCCTGTACTTCTCTACCTCTTTTGGAGGGTACGCTTGTTAGAAAGGTCATTTGAAACCATTACTTATAGGCATATCCCTAGGGAACATAATGTAGTTGTTGATTCATTAGCTAATTACATCCTAGATTGGCATATTTCCCATTCATGACATTAAAATATAACATGGTTCATTATAAATAAACAATTAAAGACACATAAAACTCATGTAAAATACATCCACCATTTGAGACATATAAACACCAGATAAAAGTCTGTATATATATCTATAAACATGTTTACAAAAAATTGGTCACGAGACCTCATCTAAAGCACGTAGGATTTCAGGAAAAAATCACCATACAAAATCCTGAAGCTATCAGCTTTCAGTAGATACATCATGCATACACTGTCTAGTGATGCTCGTGGTAGCACGTCACTACCTGGGCTACTCTATGTAGCAGTCTACTAAACTGACCCGGTACTCCCACTGTAGGTCTCTAGTACCTCAAAGGGAGGTCATCAATGGAAGTGTCAAGGATGTCTAAGGTCAACCTCTCCAGGTTTTCCTCTAACTCCCTGGTCACATCATCGCCTTGCGGTACAAAGCGGGCTCCAACTCATCTATCCAATGGGGAAGCTCCCCCAGGTCGTGCTGCTCCAAATTTTGCATGAAAATGTTCAGGTCTCGTTACTTAACATAAAAAATATAAAACATTAAAAAACATAAAAACATTATTTCCATTTGAGGGTTTCTTGCTTCTTACCGATGTCACCCCACTGTCCACCAGGTGGGAGCGGTAGGTCAAGGTCTCCGCTGAAGTCTGTACCTGCATAAGCATAATCCTCCACCATGAGGATCTTATCTCTGAGCCATCTGAAGAATGGGTCACCGAACTTCACCTTCCCCCTACCCGCTCCATTCCGGGCCATAATCCAGACCCACCTCTGCATGTGAGGGTCTCGCGCTCTCAGTTTTGTGAAGACCACCTGGGGTCTCATCTATGGTACCCACTCGAAGAAGAAGCAGGCTAGAATGGAACCAAAACCGAACTGCTTCAGTTCCCCCTGCCAACACGTAGTCAGTTGATCCTTGAATATCGGAAGCAGGGCTTCCGCCTAGTTTAATATTGTAGGTGCCATGGCCTCTATGGCATATAGCATGTGTGCCCTAGAAGCCTGGTGCACTCCCTGGCTTCCCGCCACTCTCTGCATCGTAAACAAGACAGTCCATAGAGGTCTGTCCATCATTGTCTTTATGGGGATGTTCTTCCCCGATGTCCTCGTCCCTGGGATACAATGACGGTTTATCAGCTCTTATGTGGTAATATCCCCTCCTTGGGAACCTGTCAATGAGATGGGGGCACCCAGTCTCGAAAGTCCAGTCAAGAAGTAGATATCCTCTACCTCTACTATCAGGATATGAGTGCCAACCTCAAAGTGTTGTTGCTCCGGATTCCACATCTGGAGTATATGCTCAAGCAACCGCTCCTGTGATACCATACTGGGAGTCCGAAAGAATTTTAGGAGTCCGTAGTCTCATAGTGCGGCTATGCATCCCGCATTCCTTTCAGTGAAAGCGTCATCGTTATCATGTTGTCTTTCCTTCCATATCACCATTTTTTATCACCAAGAGCCTGCCAAAAGCAATCATAACACCTATTAGAGTCATTCTTAATCATTTAAATCCAAAGAAATGATCTAGTTTTGCTTATGTTAACAATTTTACATCTTCACGGTCGGCACCGCCTATGCGCCGTTGAAGACAGGCGGTGGCACCGCCTGTGCATTTTGTTCTCGACGTGGTTCTAGTGAGGTACCGCATACCCCGCAAGGGGTAAGCACGGTACCCGTTTCCATGGTTGTAGGGCTTGCCATACAAGTGTGAAACACTATCAAAAATCAAAATTGAGACTATGAAAAGGAAAAGTAGGGTTTTAACTGTTACCTGGAACTGATGGTGCTCAAATCTGACGATGAAAACTCCTGATATCAGCAACTGAAGATCTGACTAGGAAAGTGCTCCAAATTCTCTCCACTATGGGTAAATAGTAAAATGATTTGATTTTTCACTATTTACATGACTTTTATACACATTTTTGGGTTTGACATGCTATAGTTTTGATTCAAAATCGCTTATTATTCAAATTTTACCTGTTGTAATCCCTTAATGCTAGTTATTGGGGCATCTAACACTTGTTTTGAGTCGTTGCAGGATAGAAGAACAGTAGCAGTAAATTCTTGGGAGTTCATTTTTTACTTTTTCGTACTACCATAAAATGAAAAAACTCGTTGAGCGTTTATTACGACACTTTGGTCACGCTCTTGAAACTCAGTATCAAAGATCCAAGTCCGTTTTTTATTCTTTTTAGGCTCGTAAAATCCCTCATAAGTGAAAAGAGACCTAATGGAGTCTTCTTTAAACTCTTTTTGGGCTCCTTAAATATGATAATATCGTCGAGCGATATTGTCTCCTTCACGCTCGTTAAAGCATTTGAAGAGTCGTCTCTCTGACAGTAGGTTATCTCTTTTTCGGTTCGGATGGACTATTTACAAAAAAGGAACACTCCAGCCAATCATGACTGGAAGAGTTCCCTAAGGTATTATTTTACACTTTTTTGGGCCTTAGGGACTAAATCATACGAAAAAGGACCCTTTGGAGTCTTCTTCCATAGTCGTTCAGACTCTCTAAACATGAACGATACCAAGTTTTCTTTCATTGGACTCGTTAAATAAAACATTAAGAGACTCATTTTTGGGAACGAACCCCTCCTCTCTCAGGTTCGTAAAACATATGAGTTTGGACTTGTCTTCAGATGAGCTATACCGAGTGTTTGTTACCCTCTTTGAACTTGTAAAACCGAAAAGAAGCACTCATCGATCATGATGGGGAAAATGGGAAGGGAATCATTTTTGCAAATAAATGGTAGTAGTTTGTCGTTACCTTTAAACATGGAACTTGTCTAAATATCATTTCAATCAATTGGGTATTCAATCGATCTCTATGACGATCCAATTTCATGAGTCATGTCACTACTTTGAGTCTTTCAAAAGAATGCTTGTCCATTGTCGCACTATGTGTTTGTCCCGTTTAGTCATGCTGCCAAGTCTTTTGTTGTGCCACCCGATGTTCAAAGGGAAGTTTAAGAAGTTTTTCCTCTGCAGTCAAAATGGTCTCTGTGTCAGTACTTTTGAGTAAGTCCTATGGTTACTACATTCACATCATTCCAGAACTATGTTCTGAGTTTTGTGTCGTCGATGTGGAACTCATCATGGCCCTCCTTCGATAAGACTATCCCCATCGACATCAGCTCATCATCCGAAAAATAGTCTTAGAAACAAAAACTTAGTACCTTGAGATTTGTATGCCTTAATGACAGATTCTATTGCTCTTGACATAGGTTCACATCATTGACCTTTGATCGATAGAATCAACTGGTTGTTCGACATCAGGACATCTATTCACACTCAATGGATTGTACTACGGTACCTTGGGAATCATTGACATCAATGGTGATCTCCCTCGCACTTGTTAATGGTTCACATCATTGGTCGGTAATCAAGTGGTTTCTACCATGTTCGACTTCAGATCATTGTAATCACATGGATAGAATTGTACTTTGCGGAAGACGAGACGAAGACCCTTGGTATTTGTTTAAAGCGCTCATTGTTTTTCCCTAGGTTGCGATGGAGTTTTGTATGATCGTGGCTATGCTCAAATTTGCGTCTGTATGACATAGATCTACATTGTATGTCTGGTAGCTATGTCCAAGTTTGAGTCCTCTATCACATGGATCTATGATGTATTCTAGTAGCCATGCTTGTTTATTCCTCCCATGGATCTGCCTTGTATTGGTCTGCAGTCATGAGTTGGTTACTTGTGTCTATGAGTCAAAAATATTGATGTACTACAGATGCCTACTTGACGACATGCTCCGATCGAGCTGAAATTTTCACCTCGAAGCGACAACTTGTTCTCTCAAAGCTCTCGTTTATCGTATCCCTCTAAGACTCATGCTTTGGGGGGCATCCTGTTACACCCAAATCCTGTCACCACCATGTGATAAGACCTTTGACTTACATATTTGCCCTTAATCTTAGCACTTGGAGTGGAAACCCATGTTGTTTGTCAATTCTACATGAAAATACTCAGCACTGCACTTTCCCTGTGAACCATGAGCGATACCTTACTCACACCGCCTTCATCCTATTTGCCATAAGCGGTGCCACCGCCTGTATCCTTTAGTCCATAAGTGTTTCTCATCTAAACCACTCTGTCATAAGAGGAGAAAAGCGGTACCCTAGGTAAAATGGGGAAAAGAGAAGTTTCTTGAGGCTTCTAGATCATAAGCCTCGTCTCCTCCCTTATCCCTATCATTGTGGGTCAGTTGAGCTTGAGATCCCCCATCATAGGATCTTAGAGGCCACCTCATCCACAAATCTCTCAACCATTCCTATCCATTGAGACTTATAAATACAAGCTCATGTCCATGGTTGATGGGGAGAACTATAGAGGTATTGTTATGTTGTTGGATTGACCACTTGACCCAAGCCATCGGAGAGCATAGAGATCAAAGTTGGGGCTTATGAGGATGAAGTGTTTGTCTCATGGAGATGCATGTCAACACTAAGGCTTGATTGGTTGTAAACTTCTCCATACATCTTAATGCAAAGCTAATTTCCATCCCACATTACTGTTGTTTTGATTTCGCATGTACATGTTGTTAGATTCCTTAGTCACTAACATGGATAAGTAGATGATTTTCTGGTAGCTTTGATGTGTTTGCGTGTTTGATCTATTTGTAGGTACACAGGTTCACTATCGAATCATCATTCCAGGTGTCTACGACATCCAAGGAAGGTCTTCATCATTTGTCGTTCACTCATTTATTTTGGATCTGAACCATTCAGACCAGAGGAACAACTTCTGTCTGTAGAAGGTGAAATATTCTTGGTTACATTGGGAGATCGTCAAGGTACGACTCCACAATGTTTTTAATATCATGAAACACATAGGACATGGCATGCTGGAATGTAGTTCTGGTGTTCTTGAGGCCAAACAGTAACTTCTTATAGGAAAAAGTTCCCCACGGGCATATAAATTCTGTTTTGTCCTGATCAACGGGAAATATATCAATCTGATTATAGCCAGAAAAGCCATCCATGAATGAGAAGATGACACTTCCAACACAATTGTCGATAATCTGACCGATATACGGAGTTGGAAAATTGTCTTTGGGACAAGCTTTGTTCAGGTCTCAAAAATCGATGCAGACTCTAATGGTGCCTTGCTTTTTGTTCACAGGGATGATGTTAGATACCCATCCCATCAGGGGTACAGAATAAATAAATCCTACCTTCAGCAGTTTTTCTACTTCGGCTTTAATAGTCTAGCCTTCCGGGGATGGACTTGACGCAATTTATGCCTGACAGGTTTTGCTATGGGATAGGTTTTAATTTCATGAACCACGATAGACGGGTCTATCCCAGGCATCTCTTCATAAGTCTAGGAAAAAATATCTCAGAATTCTTTGAATAATTCTCTATATGCTTTAGTTTCTTCTATTGATCAGTTCTTCCCTACGTGAACATGCTCAATGGTTCCAGGTTTGACTGATATGTCTATTGGGGTTGTTTTAGTAATGTTGCATAGGTTTCCTTTAGATTTTGTATTTTACAGCAATACAGGCATGTTGGTTGCTGGGCAGACCCGGGTTTACTATAATGTACCAACAACCCCTAGCTCACTGGCCCTTTCGGCAACAGACCGCGGAGCGGCCTGAAGTCTCACCCGAAGTGATCCTAATGGGTTGGCCAAGGACTCAAGTGTCTCGACCAGGTTCTGTATAGCGTCCTATGTGCATCTCTTAGCTCTTCTTAGTCCGCGAGATGTCTCTTTTTCGCAACGCGCAGTTTCCTCTTACTCGCGATGACTCTAACCTTTATCGCATCGCCAGTTCCTGGGCAACACGTAAGTTTCTCCTACACTCAATCCCCAACCTACGGTACTGCACACCACAGCTCCTCTGATGGTGCGATATCGCCTCCCTGCAATATCCTACCGTTGTAACTTAGCGTACCTAGCGTTACTTGTGTTCAACTTACAGGACTCAACATACAAGACTGCTTTACACTGCGATTCTTAACTGTCTTAAGTGAAACATAGAAAAACTCTTATATAGAATACTTAAAGACTTCAACTTGCATTTATCCTTTTAATATGTTGTGAACTGAATAACACATACATACATTTACTGTAAGCAAAGTTTGTGTAATGAATGACAGATATAACAAGTAAATACAATCACATGAATCAATCACATAACGCTCTGATTTTACGTGGTTCACTTCCAGGGTAGAAGCTACGTCCACAGAACTGTGTTTCTATATTATAACTGGAGAGAGGTACACAGTTCTGCTACACCACATATGCAGCTAGAGATCTTCTAGGTAACTCCGCACACAGCCTAGAGCCCTTCTCTCTTAGATCTCTTCTCTATATTGCCTTCTTACAATATACTCTCGCTCTCTCTCTCTATCTACCAATCCCTGCGGATTGTTACAATACAAAATAACAGTGAGCTAACAGACTACTGGACTCTCAGACTCGCTGATGTCTGAATAGCTACAGGTTACCCTAATAGCTCCAGAAGGACTAACTAGCTAACCTTATAGAATACAAAATACATCCCTTTATAGGCGGCCCGAAGGTCTCGCCATTACAACACTGTGGGCCTGTCCCAACAGTAACCCAAATCCCTAACTAGTGACAGTCGGCATATCTGTACTTGGGGTAGCCGCTTTCCATCACACCACTGCTCTCTGCAGTCTTCCATGCTTCCCGGCGCTGACCATGGGTACTATGCACCGCTTCCCTTCTTATGTCCTTCGTCTTCAATACCTCGGCCTCGTCGCTCCTTTTCCTTTATGAGGGTAACTGAGCCCTCCTGTCTTCGCCGCTACCTTCAATGCAGTGGTTGAGCTCTCTCTTCTCTGTCGATCAGGTACTGTCGTATTTCTTGACTTCTCTGTCCCAACAGTCACGGTTTTCGGCTCTGCTCTGCAGCTAGAAACATGCTACGGCGTCGTAGCTTTGCCTTATCTCTTCATCTTCACCATACTGTCTATCCGCCAAAATGGAAGCTTCTCCTGTAGCTCCGGGACTCTGCTCCAACAGTCCCCTAACACTTACTTGTGGCTCGTCCTCAAGGAACTACCAGCGGGCTTCTCCTGCTGTAGCTTCTCCTTGGCTTCCTGCGAAGTGCGTTGAAGCTTTTCCCGAAGTCCTGCAACTTCGTTCTGCTTAGTTGCGACAAGCTCTTGTGCCGAGTCAAGCATAGCTTGACTAATACTGGAGTCTTCTGCTGCATCAATTTCATTTCTGGTGGCAGTGAACTCCCCAACTTTCTACTCAACCACATCGAATAGCTCTGTGATTTGTTCCTGATATGGTTGAAGCAGGTCATTGATGTGTATCTCCTTTTCTCTCAACCATTGCGCTTCCTGCTGCAAGCGGTTCATCTCCATCGTCTTTCTCATCTTCTGAAGAGTTGCTAAGCTCTTTATTTCTTCCTTCATTGCTGCTGTGGTAATATCTATCTGCTGAATACTTTGCTAGATTTCTACTTTCTCGGGAGGCTCATCTAACTCCGACCATGTGTTCGTCGCATCAGCTAGCACCGACAGTGCATCATCTATGCGAGATTTCATCTGCGCGGAAGTGAGTCGAAAGGCCTCTACTCTGGCTTCCTTGTCTGCCTGGGGGGTGCCCGGTGGTCTAGCCTCAAGCTCGGTAATCTATGCTTTGTGGTCTTCCTCCATCTTGGCCACTGTTTCTTCCATCCTGGTTACTGTTTCCTCCAGAGCCTTTGCTCTATCTGCAACTCTTCTTACCTTCTGCGGGAGAGGCAAGGCGAACTCAATATTACATTGGGGTAACTCCAATGTGATGCTTTGTAAGACTTGAGAGAGATTCTATTCTCTTTCTTCATATGTTCTTAACTCGTCTGCCTTTTTCTGATACCTGGTGGTGAGTGCTGCATTCTTTTGTTTCAGCTGTGTGTTTTGTTTATAAGTCACGAGCTCTCTACCTCTGAGCTCTGCGTTTAGCTGCTGCTGGATCATCTGTAACTGATCAATGTGGAACTCTGCGAGGTTAACCTCGACAGGTTTCCTAATCTGTATCGGTACATCCCTCATTGACGCAGGGAATCGGATGCTCCCTGGTGGTATCAAGACTGTATTGATGCGATCCGTTGCCAAGATTTCCTCGCTGGAAATCGACTGTGTTGAACTTTCTCCTGCAGTCGCCTTTACCGGCGGAACCTGTGTCGTGGCAGTCTTCTCCATAATTTCTTTTAAGTCAAGAAGCTGCTTTTCTACCGCGCTCTATATCTTTGCCTCAGCAGTCTCTTGTTCTTCGCTTAGCTGATCGGATAGGTCAGCTGCCTTCTTCCGTTGCTTTCTTTTTCTCATTTTTACTTTCTTCCTGGCGGGAGATTTCTTCTCATCATTCCGCTGCTCTGCTTTCTTATCTTCAGTGATCAGCTCGTCTTTATTCTTCTCTTCAGCAGAGATTTTGATGACATCTTCTACATCCTGTGCTTGACTCCTCATCCTTGGCAATTGTCTGACCTGTGATGTTCCTAATTTCACAACCATGGGCGGCATCGTCATAGCGGACATACGGCCACCATGCTCGAAGCATCTCAGAATGTATTCTAAAGGTTCTTCCTTGAACAGAACCCACTCGGTGTTATACTTTGGATTGGCAATGGCTGCAAACTAGGGAAATCATAGCACTCTGTAACGAAATTAGCTCTGCATAGGGAAAACTTAACAATGCGCTCTATAGCTCTCGGATCTTTGCAAATGTAACCCTCCCGAATGAATAATTTATGCTTTTATGCCGAAGGAGATAATCCCGGATGCAACGGTCATCTAGGCTGAACCCGTTGGTCGTATTAATTGCTTGGACGAGACCACACCCGTCATTTCGATCCTCAATAAATGCTGAAATCCGATCAATTTCCCTCGAAGCATGTGTATGCAGGCGCCGGTCTCGTCGAAGATTTTCCAAATCTGTACAATTGATTATGCTGTGCCCAGATCTACGATTAGGTATACCAGTCATTTCTTCATTAACTTCCTGTCAGAAGGCGACCTGACTAGCCCTCTGTCTCATTGCAAACTAGGTACGTGGCACGGAGAAACATCGCGCTGCTGCGATGCCACACCGCATCACTTGCTCAAAACAAACTTAAGCATTTTTTTTATTTTTTTTACTTGCGCAAAATGAACCATCCTTATGCGATTCCTGATACTTAGAATACCTGCCGGTGTAGACTAATTCCCGGTGTGATGCCTCCTTTCAACTACACTGGACATTTGCACCGCTTCCCTTCTTCTGTCCTTCGTCTTCAATACCTCGACCTCGTCGCTCCTTTTCCTTTATGAGGGTAGCTGAGCCCTCCTGCCTTCGCCACTGCCTTCAATGCAATGGTTGAGCTCTCTCTTCTCTGCCGCTCAGGTACTGTCATCTTTCTTGACTTCTCTGTCCCAACAGTCACGGTTTCCAGCTCTGTTCTGTAGCTAGAAACATGCTACGACGTCGTAGCTTTACCTTATCTCTTCGTCTTCACCATACTGTCTATCCGCCAAAATGGCAGCTTCTCCTGTAGCTACAGGACTCTGTTCCAACAAGGCATTTGTGGATGGGTGACATTATCAGTACTAATAAGTGATTCAAGGTCAAAACCCACTGAAGTGGCGTTGGGAAGAAAAGAATATTGATGATGATGATCTTCCCATACAGGTTCAATCTCACTCATAATCTCCATGATGGACTCATCTGAAGGAAAAATCTATGTAAGATAATCCATAGTGGGAAGAGAAGGTTCCAACCAATAAGGAAGGTGGTAAGGATCTGAAGCCATGAGATGAAGGTCATCAACATGGTCATCGGAAATGGATCGGATAGCATCATACATTGCTTCATGCGGGCCAACCGAGGGTGACTCAACAATTTCTTTGCCCTTGGTACTAAATCTAGTTGTGGAAATCATATTTATTATCGTCGTTTCTGTATTAGGAGGAGCTGACAGAAACACACCCATGAGGGTAGAGTCCTTCAACATACCTATCCCAATTGATTGGTAAGGAGCAGGGGACTGACCTAGCATAAGGATGTTATTCGTCGTGGGGGTTATAACATCTGGAGTGCAATAATCAAGTTGATCGATAGTCGCAATCTTCCCCATATGCAGAAATTGGAGAGTTCTAAACACCATCGAAGCGACAACGGTCATAGCATAAAACCAATTCCTCCCCAATAGAAGATTCTAATATAATGGTGCATCAACCACTTCCACCTGAATGGAAACAGTCTTGCCCCCAGGCTCAACAGATAGTGCTGGCAATAGACCATGGGGCTGAAAAACTTGTCCATCAAAAGCTTTCAAGGTAGTAGGTGATTTCATAACCTTGGGAGAACCAATGGCTCTCCAACAAGCTATAGATAAGACTGAGGTCGAATCTCCTTCATCTAGGACGGTCCGATGGACTTTTCTCCCAACTACTTTAGAAGCAATTTGAAACGTAAGTTGGTGAGGCAGTCTGGATTTATAGTTCTCTACGTTGAAATGTATCAAGTTGGTATTATCTAGGTCTAATGCCCCCAAATTTGTTAGCATCTTTTTACGTTGCATTGGACAACTTTGTCATACCTCAAGGGTAGACATCGCACAAGGTGTCTGAGCTAGATATTCAACAACATTATAGAATTGCGCAACTCGAGCATTGGGATTGAAAACAGACTTCTTGGAGGTAGCCTTAGGTGGTCGTAAAATTAAATCAAGATTAGGTTTTTCGATCACGAGAGGGCCATTAGACGAAGATGGGGGAGAACTAGTAGAAGGAACTTTGTCAGAAGAAGGATTTTTGTCCTTTTTCTCCACTGTCTTGTCATAAGATTGACTATGAGTACTAAAACTAACGGTCTCAGAAGACATCATCCTGATTTCTTCCATGGAATTGGAGGTTCTCTGATTAGACATGTGGTCTATCAGTTGTTGTTGATAGGGAAAATAATCAACAAGAACTACTAGTGTGGGGTTACATTTTAAGAATTTATTGATCTCATCACGACGAGGCATTCTTTTGTGAAGTGATCTCCTCCACACAACAAGAAGGGATATTTGGCTTTCCTTTTCCCTTTATCATTCTTGTTGGTCGTTGGTTTAGGATTCTCCTGTTGGTTCCCAAGTTTCTTGTTTTTACCTTTTCCCTTTTTCTTATTGTTGGGTGCCTGTGAACTTTGAATAAAATTCACCTCGGCGAAAACTGTAGGATTCAAAGGAGCAGTGGTAGAAGCATTTGTTTGCTTGGCAGGTTTGGCTGTTGATGAGGGCTGAATTGAACCAACCACCCCATCAATAGGAGTTTTTGTTGGTGGCTTAGCGGGATCTATGATGGGGCAAGGAGCTTGTGGAATTAAGTCATACAACGTTCCAGATTGGGAATATACCAAATCCAGATACTGAGCGCAACTGATAGCCTTCTCTTCAGTAACAGCACCACCCATAGCCACATCTTGGGCGATAGGAGGCAACAACGACTTAGTGAACCAATCAGCTAGGAGTTGATATGGGATGGGAGATTTAATGAGTCTTATCTGCCTTATCCACTCGTGGATATGATCCGATATGTGCATGGAGGTTTTCTAACAGAGTGAAGTTAAAATATCCGTACCCGTTTCATAACGAATGGGTAGCTGAAAGTGTGTAAGGAAAACAGTTGCCACAGAGCTAAAGTCCACAAACGAATTTTGTGGAAGTTCAATGTACCATTTCCCAGTCATACCAGTCAATGTGCATTGGAGGAGTCTTAAACGAACAGAATCATCCATCAAAGAGTTCGAGGAACACCACAGGTGGAAGGTCATAACATGGTTTTTGGGATCATCTCCCTGCTTTCCATCGAATTTTGGAAAGTTCGATGGAAACTTTACCGGAATCGTGGGCCATGAAGGGTTGTGTCGAATGGGATCATTTATCAATTTGGAAAAATCAGGTAAGTCCAAAGTTGCTAGGAAAGGTAACTGACGATTGGGTTCCACATACTGGTAGTATTGATAAGGCATATATCCACCAGTAGGACCATATGTTGATTGGTATACAGGTTGTTGAAATGGATGATGAGAGGATGAACTTCCTGAAGATCCACCTGAAGGGGGTTGACCTCCAGGTTTGGGACCACCAAGACCACTTGGCCCTCCTGGATCTCTGGGACCACCTGGCCCATCGGGACCACCAAGACCACAAGGAGGAGGACCGCCAGGAACTCCAGGAGCTCTAGGAGGAGGAATACCAAGACCACCAAGAGGAGGATCGCTAGAACCTCTAGGACCACTAGGAGGAGGACCACTGAGACCGCCAGGACCACCAAGAGGAGGACCTCCAGGACCACCAGGAGGAGGACCGCCAGGCCCTTCGGGGGGAGGACCTCTGTAAGGTGGTCCCCCTGCGCCTCCAGCAGTATGAATGGGTAGTCCTCCTATTGATAGCATGTAAGACCAATTGGGTTTCCCCCACGGTGTAAATGTATTCCCAGGGTAAAGAATTCCAGTGTAAGGCATTCCTGTAGGGGTAAGTTGATAATTCATATTCCCTACAGGTACTTGATTTGTTGGGTAACCAAAACCCCATGAGGGTTGATTAACTGTAGGTTGTACTGCTAAGGGCTGACCTGAACTTAAAGAAGGGTTTATTGTATTTGTATTGGTGGGAGGAACATATACTACGGATTGTCCTGCAGTAGAGGTCTATCTATTATCAGTAACAATTCCACTAGTGGGTAACGTTTCTCGCTTCGGGGGTTTCCCCCCGACGTTAGAAGGTATAGACACTACTGGAACTGAAGTTTCCCCCCAACCATAGAAAGTATAGGATGACTAGAGATAGACCTAGAATTCAAAACTGCAGGAGTAGAATTGGAGGTTTAACCTGGATTGCAAGAAGTCTCGCCATATGTTGGATGACCATCAGTGGAAGCTCTAATTTCTGAGACAGGACAAGCATCTATATTACGTGGTAATATGCCCGATAGAGATTCATTGTGAGGTGCGGGTGCGACCAAAACTTTGTCCAGCCTATGCATTCTCTCTTGAAAATCTCGTGCACGGTGAATAGATGCGTGTATTTGTCTATACTCTTATTCACCTGGAGAAGTTTGTTCAGGAGAGCTTCTATTAACCCCAAATGAGGAAATGGCCTGACCCATATAAGTTCTCCAAAACAGAGCATCATGGCCATACTCAGGTGCATCAGGACTATCAGTACGACCTTCCATAGGAGGATGAAACGAAGTATCAGCCATATGAGGTTATTGAGCCAAGGGATTAATGTAAGAAGTGAATTGATCTCCACTTTCTACAACCATATTTTCTTCCTCATGTGAACTAGTTGTAACTCCTTGGTCAATGGCTTCCATTGGAATTTCTCCCATAACAGGAGGAAAATCGAGTGGTAAGCCCTGATTCCTTTTGGATTGTCTCAACTGAAACTCAGCCAGTTTGTATCAGTCACTAAACCTAACCTAGGGCTTCAAAACTAAGAAAAATCACACAAAAACTTCTCCTACTCAAGCTAAAGGACACAAGCAAACTTAAGTGATAGGATGAGCTCAAAATAGTCAGTCTCTCACCAGGATTATCAATCAAGTGCAACTCGTGATATACGCAAGGTATGTGCGTAGCAATCTCCCCAAGTGTTGTTCTCGATGTATTGCTCCAAATAAGATGACCAAAGGGTCTTTCTCAGTTGGATAAGGAATCCTAGTAAGGTCTCCCGATATACACAAGGTACATGGGAAGCTCAAATCAGTAGTAGTGTTGTCTAATGCACAACCGTTCACAATGGGCCTTCTGA
This sequence comes from Pseudotsuga menziesii, assembly GCA_001517045.1. Classification (NCBI taxonomy): domain Eukaryota; kingdom Viridiplantae; phylum Streptophyta; class Pinopsida; order Pinales; family Pinaceae; genus Pseudotsuga; species Pseudotsuga menziesii. The sequence continues at coordinate 904,029 of LPNX010717971.1, forward strand.
TATACAATCGAGTACGTGAAGTACCTTACTATATACCTCAAAGGTACATGAAATGTTGTTCGATATATCGACGGTACGTGGAAGAACTGCACGAAGATCGGGTTGTAGTGCAGATAAAGTAACAACAACTCCTATGTTTTACGATGCCCGAACACATCACTAACTTATCACTCAAATTTTTATACAATTTTAGACCTATAGCGGTTAGGTGAATGCATGAGATTTTGACAGAAATGTAAATCCATGCAAATATGAAATGCAGATAATTTCACTTTACTTTTCAACACATGACTACCTATGGGAAGGAGAGAGTATTTTTCTTTTCAATTCTCATTTTGAAACCAAAAATTTCCCAAACAACTACACTAAAACAAACGTTTTTCGAGAAAGAGAAAAAGCAACAAACTTCAAACCAATTTTAAAGCAAGAAAAGTAGGGTAAGATCTATTTTTCTAAGAAGAAAGACAAAACACACTCAAAGGTATAATTAACATTTTTTCAGTTTTTCCTTTAAAAACTAGAAAGATCTAACTTAAAAGCACTAATATTTTTCTTTTCATGAGATCAACGTATAAAAGAAAGACAAGAAAGATGGAAATCTGAAAGCTGATGAGGCTAATCAAAGGTCCAATAATTCGTCCTCCAACAAAAACATAAACAACTCTAAAAAAAAAAAATATTCACAAACTCTTAATGAAAAATGAAACAATCTATCAATCAAGCAAGTCTTTCTTTTCATATTTATCTAACAATAAGACTGAGATATAACTGATGCTCAGCTCTCAAACAATATTCCCTTCGAAAAACTCAAAACCAAGCAAGCAAGCCAATGAAAAGATGAATCTATCCTAGCTCTTTGATTTCAACAAAACAAGCCTTTTACCACACCAAATTCAACACTCAAGCACTCAGATCTCTGCAATACAAACCCAGACACTCAGAACTAAAAGCAAGATAACCAAATTTTTTGCAAAAAACTTTGAAAAAACAAGTGTAGAAAGACCTACCTGGCACCACTTCCAGAGGGTCACTAACAGAGCGGTTCTGCTCGAGTATTGCTTCTTGATTTTTGCTCACAGGCGGTGGCACCACTCCCTGCTAACTGAGTTCAGGAGGTGGCACCGCTTCTTTCCTATTGTTCATACGCGGTTCCCTGTAGATGCCCAAAAAAAAATGGAGACAAATAAAAGTTAAATCGCTGTGCAACTGACATTAAAATAAGAAATTAACAATATCTAAGAGCACGGAAAGTCAGAAAACTCAGATCTGAACAGATCTGAAGATACCAAACCAATAACCACTAGATCAGCTAGTGGATTTGATTGAACTAATGAAGAATGGGAGCTTGGATTTCAGACAAGTGTTTTGAAAAGACTAAGGAAGATCAGATTAGCTCAATCTCTTCCTCAGTGGAGTCACCAGATTTGTTGCTAGGAATTTTGCACCTTCTATGGGCAGAAGTTGTTCCTCTGGTCTGAATGGTTCAGATCCATAACAAATAGTTCACAATAAGGTTGGAAGACTTTCCCTAGAAGCTATAAAAACCTGGAATACAATCTTTGATGGAGTGATGTGGTTCTTCTCTTATGACAAAAGGTCTCCAAGAAGATACATGCATAAACACATAAAACACACAAGAGATCAAAGATACCAGAACATCATCTATAGATCTATGTCAGTGACTAAGGAATCTGACAATAACATGCAATATTATAACATAACAAATATATGGGAAAGGAACCAACTTTACATTAATAAAATGAAGAAAGAGTTTACAACCTATGCCTTAGTGTTGATATGCTCTTTCACAAAACCAACAACTTGTCCCCTACAACTCCAACTTGCTCCCTCAAGCTCTCTTGAATGACTTAGGCCATAATATCAAAGCAACATCATAACATTACTCTCTCCTCAACCATGGAGATTGAGCCTGCTTTTATAGCCATGCAACAGATAGGGATGGTTGAGAAATTGATGGGTGAGGTGGCTAGGAGATCCTACAAGGATGGATCTCGGGATAAGGGTGCCATGAAGACTTATTTCAAGAAGCTTCGTGAGAATCTCTCTTTTTCACTTTTTACCAAGGGCACCGCTTCTTGTTCACCATGACAGAGCGGTTCTAGGAAGAACCGTGCCTTTATTAAAGGGTAAAGGCAGTGCCACTGCTTACTGCCAACACATTACAAGCGGTGCTGAAGAAGGTATCGCTTTTTTACTTAAGGTTAGAATCGGTGCTGGATTTTCATATACAAATTTGATGTCTGGACCAATGTTCTTTTCTTCACAATTTTGGATTGAGGGCAACACTGAAGTTTGGGACCTTATCACAGGCTAATGATGAGATTTATGTATAACAAGTGGTTGCGCCCATTGATCCCCTTGAAGGGAAGCAGTATGTTGAGCCTGTGCATAGCGAAGGACAAGAGAACTATTTGGAACAACTGTATAACATCATGTCTTCGAAGGAAGATTGTATTAACCCCATAGCTGATGCAAACCTGAGTTGGCACAGTGTCATCTCAATCACTTTCGACTCAGGAGAAGCCCTCAAAATTTCCAGAACAGGCTGCACGAAGTGTCAATGCGCACATTTGCAAGGATCACAAGAGTTGTTCAACGGGTAGGATTCAAAGCAAGCGGGTTTCCTACGTATGAAGGATTTCCTAACCTTGCATCCTTCTTGGAATAATTCGAAGAAAAGGTCACAGAATCACAATGACTATCTGCTCTGGACTGTGTGTTGAAAGCTACGCCCGCTAGAAGGTGGGGTACACATAAACAATCTATCTCAGATTGGTCGCAATGTAGAAGACCGATGGAGATTAGATTTGGAGATGAGATCAGCTATGCTGATAAGAAATACATAGGATTTTCAGATCCTGGAAAACATATCGAGGACTGTTGCACGGCTTGGAAACCATATCCACGACAGGAATGGGTTCACTGATTCATCCATACCTTGGAAATGGTGCCCAAAAGTTGGTACACTTCATAGGAGCTGCGACGAGGGACCGTCGAATGGGAAAGTTTAACTGTCAAATTTGCCTAGATATTTGAAGCTATAAGCGAACATTCAACATTTGATGCTATGTTGCACGTGCTAAAGGAGAAAATCTATACAGAGATAACCGTTGCGGACAAGGACCTCCATCAATGTAGCATAACTACGCGGCGTGGTATAAAATAATGACAGATCCGACGGATAGTGACTTAACCGCCATAATCTCCATGTGTTAGAAGGGATGTGCGAAGTGGAAAGAGATCGCACGTGTGAAAATACACGGCACCTTGTTAGAAAGGACATAAAAAAAGAAAAAGAAAAAAAAGAGATTATATAGTTGTAGCAAAGGGAAAATACAAGACGAAGTCAGCCAGCAAAAAGGGAGAACTTCGGTCGAAAATAGAAAAATCCGCAAAAATCACACTATCATAAATCAGTACCATGATTGGCACGGTAATTAAGTAAAACCATTGATAGCGTAGTTGTCAGTTATTAATTCGGAAATCCCCATAAATAACAAGGGCTTCCTTTCTAAACGCCAGTTCAGTGATGGCATGCCGAGAAAATTTCCTTAAATACCCACGTTGATTCCGGGCCATTCAAGAGGGAGAATACTTTCTAAGTACAGAACACTCGTGTGAAGGGTAATTGTCAGGAAGCTGTTGTTTCACAATCCGCATTGTTTCCCTATTCAGAATCACTAAGTTTAGACCTAGAGGAAGAAGTATTGTGAGCAACTCAATGAGCAGAAACTAGTTCATCTTTTCCACGATAGTCAATATTAACACCCATGTGACAATTCTAGCCAACACTCCAATGCAGCATGGCACAAGACATAGAACCCCAAGGAACTAGCCTTGGGCCAGGTTCCGCCCCGCTCTGGCGAAAAATGCAGAGTACAGGAGTACCACTCAATTAGAGAACCTAAGGATAAGCATCTAATGAAGAACCCAAGGAATGAATAATCCCTAGTAGCACCATCGGCTCAGGATGACCAGGAATACTTTGAAACTAGGAACCTACTACCGCCTTATCAACCACTAAGAAGGTCTGATGCGCCACCAGTTACCATCCTCGTTGTCGTCCATGTTACACTAGTGGCGCCTAAGAAACTGAAGGACATGGAGGTCCTGCACAATATCATGCCTCAGTTGGCCAACCTCACCTTCAAGACTCAGACACCAATATTATTAGAGAATTGGACAGGAAAAATTATATGAAGTAGCACTGAGAGTCCTCGAAATTGCCAAAAAAGTTCGTCCCAATGCAATGGGAAAATGTGATAGATCAGTCAGGGTTGCTATCACTCCTCTTCATGCCGCATTTTGGTCGAACCAAAGAAGTGGATACCTATGTAAAGCAGTTACTGGTAGTCTTTCATGCATGCTTCCCATGGCTAGACAAACCCCACTCAATTGATGTTGATCTCATTTCAGCAATCATGGGATCGCTGCGACTTGGGCAAGATCCTGAAGAGATATTTTGGGAAGGTGAGCACCCAAACAAGATTGCACAGACTCGGGAAAAATATAACATGGCCTGCTTTGATGAAGAATTTCTAATTTCATCTATCGAGGACCTTGCTACTTGCATGGAAGCTACAATTTTAACACACAAAATCCTGTGTGTCTTGAACCCCCATCAATGTAATGTAGGGGTAATAATGATGGTTGTACTTTGTGCAGAAGGAGTGCAATTCAATCTATCCAATTTTTTACTGAATGAACTGCTCATGGATTCCACTTCAGCACAAGACGACGGTACTCCTTTCCACTATGCTTGGTTGATAATTTTGATCTCCTTTACTGTGTGGTCCAAGCTTGCGGAGTATCAGCAGGTAGACATACATGTTCTATGTCGAGGAGAACGATACCAAAACTTGTGGTTCTCTCCTGATGAAGATCGATAATTGAGTACCAACACTCAATTCTTTGTTCATAATGAAGCCTTGAGAAATTTGGTGAAATAGAAGGTAAGACTGAGCGAAAATTCCATCTCCAGATTTCATCATTTTTTCAATTTCCAGTTAGCAGCCTACTATGTATACATCTAGGCACGCATTGACCCCCAGAAAATAGTGGTTACTCACACAATATATTCTCACATCCAAGGCTTTAGAAACCATTGTCCAGGATTGGAAACATCCTGGATCACCACCTCTTGAAGAGAAGAGTACCTAGCAGGTTGATGCAACAATGTCCAACAATGCTTAGACCGCTCATCCCCAACCTGAGCCGCCACTACAAACCCAGCAAATGGAGACTCAAAATGCAAAAGCTCAACAAGAATTGTCGTAGAAAAAGTGAAGGGATAGCAAAGAGGCGAATAGTTATGGTCTGGATGAGGAAGAAATTGCAGCCCTGGAAGAGGCCTTACAAAAATCTACGCAGGCGAGGCTAGATGACGATTACAAGCAGCAGAACCAGTGCACTATTTCCCTTACAGATAGGCTAAATGACCTCGAAAAAACAATTGAAGCAATCAAACTCACAATAGAGCGCACGCCGTAGGTAACCCCGTCACAAGATGCCCCTAGCACATCAAAAGCATAGGAAACCATGCATCCCATACAAGACCACCCCAACAAGGTACAGTTGGGGAAACAACTGCTGGAATTCAGAGCTCTAGACTTTATAGAGGTACATAATAATACTTCCCCAGTTTTCCTCAATTTTTCAAAGGTACAATTGAAGGATCTACATGACCTATAGAGAGCAGTGGTTACAAAGATCCGAATACAGGGAAATACTCTTGACAAACAGATAAAGCACTTAGTCAAGGCCCTAAAAAAACTGAAGGCCAAACTGCACAGGACTACCCAGGAAGCAAAGAAAGCAGAAGCTTACCCATGTCATTAATATTGTTTGTTCAAATGTGGTTGATGAGGAAATCTCACATGATATGCCATCAGAGGATAAGGTCCTTAGGTTGGACAAGATAGCTAGTGATATTTAGAAGAATTTAATTGACTTAGAAGTGAAACAGATCCCCAGCACCCTGCTAGAAGGGCTGGAAATCTGACCTGATGCAGCCATGTAGGCTACAAAACGAGTATAGGAAACAAAGTTGATATGTGTTAAAGTCATCGACTAAGTCTCCCAAACTTGGGAGACTCTACTGGATGATGAGAAATCACAGAAGATTGCAAGTGACCTCACTATGCTGGAAGAAAATATTGTGCAGATACAGAATGAGATAAAGCAGTTGCCCTTGGAGCAGAAAAAGGTCAAAATCGCAGAAATGCTTAGCCTGCAACAACGAACCATTATGTTGCGCACACAACAGCAACATCGTGAGGAAAAGATAGAGGAGTTACAGGAAGAAGCAGAAAGTGTCACATGGCTAATTCAACCTATGCACCAGAAGGTGCATGATGTCGCGGCCTCAGTGGAAAGTAACATGCCGAAACATGTCAGTTTCAACTTGGTGGAGCACATGCAGAAAGTTGACGAAGAAGTGCGTGCAAAAAAAGAGAAGGTGCTGAAAATCATGGAGGATTTTCAGACCAAAATTTGCGCAAGTTAGTTTATGGAGCAATAGCTCGTGTGGATAGGGATGAGCCACATGTGAGTGTTGGGGGTCTATTGGGCCCAGGATAGAAGGGCATAATTCTTATGGAATTATGCCTAAGGGAAAAAGAGTAGAAGGAAGAAGAAGAAGGAGCTACGACACAGGAAACAACATCAAATAAAAAGGGAAGGATGTTGCGATAGAAGAAGGAAGAAAAGGAGAAAGGAAAAGAGAAGGCACGGGATGAGGAAGCTGCACCAGTTTTGTAAGCTATGATGAAAGTACAGAGCACGAGATGTGATGACATGGCAGAATATTCGCGGAAGTAGGCATGTAGATAAGGTAACGACCAGAAAGTGACAGTAAGGGATAATGTGGAGAAGCAACAACCCTTAGCGATCATGGGTATGAGCTCGGCTGGAGCTGACAAAAACCAAACGTGTAAAGGAATTTTTGTAAGTCAGGTCGATAGCGCCTCTTTGGTCATATTTTGCTAGAATAGGAAAGATAGCCTGTGGGCTGAAGATAGTAAATCAGTTGAGATAGCGACTGTAGTTAAGTCTGTTAGAGTCTGTATCAAGTCATGATTGACTCTGTAACAAGCATGTATGGGAATATATCGAGTCTGTAATAAGGTTATAAAAGGATAAACCCAAGTTGTACATGGTTTAGCCGGTCAATTAGTTATCCTATTAGCTAGTTCTTGTTTAGATGCTTTTTGAGTTGAGTAGAGGATATAGCAATTTTGAGTATGTAACTCTGGATCGCTGAGTGCATCAGAGTAAGGGGATCTGCAGCTGAGTGCGCAGATAGATAGAGAAGGTTGATTCAATCCAAGTTGTGTGTGGATCACTGAGTAGGAGTAGAGTAGAGTGATAAAGATAAAGAATAATAGAGAGCGTGAGAGGGAAAATAAGTCTGTAGAGTTAGAAGAGAATATCTTGAATAGATTTTGTAGTTTTGTGTACAAAAAAAATGTGCATCTATTTTCTCATGCCAAGTCCAAATGAAGAGCACATTGTGGTTTTTTCCTGGATGGGTTTCCACGTTACATGCTGTGTATATGTGTGAATGTTGAATAGCTGAGACAAGTGCATATTTATTGTGTAATTATTGATTGGTTATTGTGCTTTAAAGAGATAACTATATGAATGTTGTACTTCGAGTAATGAATATATCTATGATGACTGTTCACTGTGAATTTGCGTAAGATTGCATAAATAAGGGAGAGTAATACTTTAGTATTGATATCTATGTGGATGTAATTGTAACTTCAGAATGTATTCACTTGTATATATTATGTATTGTACCCTGATGTTTATTCTGGGAAGTGTTTGTAATGTAATTGAGTCATGTCAAACCCCAATGTTCTGATCGGGAGAATCAATAATGTAAACAAGTCATGTCAAGTCATTGTGGGTAACCCTCCTGTTGATTAAGGGTTAAAGTCCCCGCAATTGTGGGGCCCTAGGGTTATTAGACTTTCCTAGAGAAGTCAGCCCTAGTAGTTATTGTCAAGTTGGGAATTAGTAGAAATAGAGAGTGAGCCTCTCTATTTAACACACATTCACTCACACTCAGTTGTAGCGCATAACTGAGAGAGAAGAAGTTACTGGGACAAGAAAGAGAGAGACTACTGTTGTCGGGAGATCATCTTACTGTTTTTGGGGTTTTGCTTTTGGTGTTGACTCTATCTCTGAGGAAGTTGCAGGGTTTTCTCCTTTATGGTTTCCCCGAGGAAAAACATTGTGTTCATTGTCTCTTATGTTTGATTGTTGTGCTTGTTATTCTCTCAGTTAAANTCTAAAGTGCAAACCACCAACCCACCTTCCCAGTATCCGTTGGAAACCTTTGCGCAGGCCTAAGGACTTAAAAACCCTCCTACACAAACTACGTAAACATGGTTCTAACAGTTACCCATAAGAATTGAGATATCTCGGGTGAGACGACATCTGTGTCGCAGGTGTTGTTGGCTGGGCTTTGCTCCGTCGGGCCGATATCTTGGGCTTTATTGCATTGACTAAAGAGAGAGGGGAATAAACCTGGGTCGCAGGGGAGAAAAGTACAACAAAAGAAAAGAAGATCCAATGATTATTATTGCTTCGGTAAAGAAAGACAAGCTTTGTAAGGGTTCATTCTATTCGACATCTGGAATTTTAGTTTTATGTCTCATTTTGCTGTTATTTAGTTATGTTAGGATAGTAGCTTCAACATTGAATGAAAAACTATGTAAAAGTGATAAAATGATTCAGTTTTCCAATAGTATGATGGTAGTTTTGATCTTTGTTATGATGATCTAGGTGATTCTAAACTGCGTAAGTTGGATCGTGGATATAGGACAAGTGGGGCCACATTTGCCTCGCTCTTTTTTTGAGTAAATCTTGCTTTTGGTGGTCCAAAAGGTTTCTAGTGGGGAGGTTTGATTCAAGAAGATATTTTTTATCGATCCATACTAAAGTTATGAAATGCTAAACAAAAGGGTACCAAAAGGCTATAACTAAGAGACTAGTTATAGTATCAGTAGTCCCAAGCAAAGGATAAAACATGGAACTAGAAGTGACAACTAATGTTGAATTGAAAAGAAAGCCATCAAGACAAAACAACTGAAACTAGTGTTGTGTTATTATCAAACACCTGTCACACAATATCTTGACAATTGAATCTTTAATTATTTTATTTTTTGCAGACATCCCTAGTTTTTAGAGAACACCTATTTAAATGTGCCAAAAGGCTAGTTTTCATTGTTATTTTACTCTCTCTCTATATATATATGTGTGTGTGTGTGTGTGTGTGTGTGTACATACATACATACATACATATGTGTGTGTACCCATTATCTAGGTGGGATCTTTGATAAGTGATAGTGAGTGATATATGTGTGTGTGTGTGTGTGTGTGTGTGTGTGTGTGTGTGTGTGTGTGTGTGTGTGTGTGTGTGTGTGTGTGTATGTCAGAAGTGTAGATAGTTGAGCCTCTGTACCAACAATCTCAAACCTGAAATAGTAGCAACCTAATGAAAAAAGATTCCCTTGATAGTGGCCTTTGGTATACCCTAACTGATGTCCATTGGAAATAAAAAAAGGTTCAACTTTCATCATTAGTTCTCATATTGATAGTACCATTATCAAATGTTGTATCCAAAACATGAGTACCTAACTACCTTGTACATAGTTTCCCCTTGAATTCTTTAAATCTTGAGTCATACAACAAGGCTAATCACCTACCTGAAAATGTCTTCTTCTTGCTAAATTTATCATGCCACTTTACTTGTTTCTCTTGAACAATAGAGGTTTGATGCACAACAACTTTATGAAATTCATAAATCTCATTAAGCTAATCTATGTAGTGTTGGTGTGCCTCTGTAAGATTCATACCTAGTTGTAATGTAGTCCCTAGGGTCTTGATTTCAAACTCAATTGGAAAAACAACATTCTTACCATAAACAAGCTCGTAAGGGGTTAAGCTTGTAGTGTTTCTCCATGTGGTTTTACAGGCCCAAAGATATTCTAGAAGTATAGAAACTCAGTCAGTCCGGTGAATCCGCACAATCTTTGTTAAGATAGTTTCCAACACCTTATTGATACTTTATACTTGTCCATTTGCTTGAGGGTGATAAGGTTAGGTGTTCTTGTGTCAAATTGTATATTCTTGAGTGAGCCTCTGAATTAGATGGGAAGTAAACTAAGACCCTACATACATGAGTATCTCACAAGGTACTCCAAAAGGAATTAATATCTCCTCATAAATGAAATCTTCTATAGATTTTTTCGTAGCCCTAGGAAGTGCTTTGGTCTCCACCCACTTAGTGATGTAATCCGTGCATAATAAGATGTGGACCTTTTGTTGAGACAAAGGAATGATTGGCCCCATGAAATATAGGACCCAAGTCTCAAAGGTTTAATCACAAGTTGATTCGAAACCTCCATCTCGTCAAATTGTTTGGGTTGACCCATCCTCTAGCAGTTGTGACAACTCCTTACATATATGTTAGTATCTCGAAACACATTAGGCCAATAATATCCTAACTGGATAACTTTATGGGATGTTTTCTTGTTAGCAAATTGTCCACTGCAAGGACAATCATGAAAATCCTTGAGGATGTCATAAATTTCATCCTCTATGAGACAATGTCATATCACAAGATCCATCCCTGTATCAAAGAGGTTGCCTTCAATCCAGGAGTACCTAACACTTTATGAATGATGCGCCTTAATTCTCTTGGATAAATGTGGTTTGGAAGCTTCCTTGCAACCAAATAGTTAGCAATATCTGCATACCATGGAGTGTGAGCAGATAATGCAAAAACATGTTCATTGGGAAAACTGTCTTCTACTCATCACCTTCATCGGTAAGCATATGGATGAAATTTGCCACAACATTTTCCTCCGCGGCCTTATCAATTACAACAATGTCAAATTCTTGTAATAACAACAACCACCTCATCACTATGCCATTAGTGATGGGCTTATTCATTAAATTATGAATGGTTGAATGATCATATGAATAAAAATGGGATAGATGATTATAGAGTGATGAAATCTATTGATGGAATAAATAATGACAAGAAACTATTTCTTTGTTATCGTGCACTTGATTTCTACACGAGCTAGTTTCTTGTTGATGAAGGTAAGGCTTCTGCTCCTCATGTTATCCCAACACTGCTCCAATAGCTGTGTCTGAGGCATCTATAGAAATATGAAATGGTATAGACCAATTGGGACCTCGTAGGATGGGAGCCTCTGGAAGTTTCTTGTGAAGGGATTCAAAATAAAGTTGACAATCATTAGTCTAGACAAATTCAACATCTTTTGAAGGTAGTGAAAATAAATGAGATGCTAGTTTATTAAAAATTTCAACAAAACAACAATAATAACTTGCATGTCCAAAAAAGCTTCTTACCTCTTTCTGTGTACTTGGACTTGGAAGATTTAACATTAACTTGACTTTAGCTAGATCCACTTGAATACTTGTAGATGAAATGTAATGACCCTTAACAATGCCCTTAATTAGTAACATTTTTTTTTATTGTCGAGGGACATGTTTGTCTCCCTACATATCTTGAGCACTTTCCCTAAATTATTCAAGGCTTCTTTAGATGTATCGCCATACATGGTGAACTCATATATATATGTCTACATAATCATGAATCGGGTTAAAGAATGTACATATAATTTCCTGTTGAAAAGTAGTTTGTGCATTACACAATCCGAAGGGGAGTACTTGGTAGGCGATTGTTCCCCACAGGCAGGTGAAAATAGTTTTGTCTTGGTCCTCAAGGGAAATTTGGATTTGGCTATACCCACTGAACCCATTGAGGAAGGAAAAGTATTTCTTTCCCGCTAATGTGTCGAGAACTTGGTCAATGTAGGGTAAAGGAAAAATGTCTTTTTGGGTGGCTTTTTCCCTGTAATCGACACATATTCACCACTTCCCATTTTTCTTTGGGACGATCACGAGTCACAAAACCCATTAATTATCACAGATGGGATATATGAAATCATTAGCAAGCAATTTCCACATATCATCTTTATTTGTATCTCTTAAGAGCATATTTATGCAGCGTTGGGGATATTGAACATATCAAGCATCATTTTGAATGTAAATATGATGGGTGCACAAATCAAGGTGGATGCCCTTCATAGCTACATATTCCCACACAAATGCATCTTTCTACTCTTTCAAAAGATGCATCAATTGTTTTTTTTAAGAAAGAAACAATTGTGGGTTAATATTTAGGGTCTTTCCAAGCTTGATTTCTACAAAAATGTTAGTGAGTTGTGTATCATCGTAGGGAATAGTCTTATCTTGGCCATTGATTTTTGTATCTGAAGATAGATCCATCACATTATTCTCTTAAACATATTATTTCATCATAGAGTCCATAAATTGAAAATTCAAATGAGAGGATGAAGATGCAATAATAAGAAAACTAAATATCACATCATCCTTTGTTTCCATCCTTGACGAAAAGTGCTTTATCAATGGTAAGTAGCTACTTGAGAATTTTTCTGTCACGTTCCTCGTCTTCCACCTATATGGGGCTTTGATATTTTGTGATACGTTTGGTAGTGGGGTATAGAGTGAGCTCATTGGTAGAGTTACCATGAGATATTGTCATGCTACCAGATCTACAACTAATATATGCATCAACACTAGCCAACCATGTACTACCCAAAATTAGGGGATGACCCCCTATACTATATTTCGACTGTGGAACTAAAAAGTCACCAAGATATTCCCATGAATCCATGGATATGGTATATCGTCTAGGATCCCCTTTGTCAAATAGTAGATCAGTCTACTAGTTCCAAAAGTGTAGGGGTTTGTCTAAGATTGAATAATACAAGCCCCTCCATGGTTTATTTGGTCATTACATTTGTGTCAAAATCAATGAAGGTATTTGCAACAAAACCCTATAACTAAGAAATGCAACCACTAACAATGATAGTCAAAGGACATATAATTATTTTACTTATACACTCAAATGTTCAAGAAAGTGTTAAAGAATGTAAATAAATGTACCTATTGTCTAAACTCAACTTATTCCATCAAAACAAACCTTGGTTTGTAGGTAAAGGATAAGCAAATTGAGGCAAAGTCTGAGAAAATAGTAACAAACTGATGACATATTCAAGGCTCAACATGTTTCAACTTGCTAAAGAAAAACTATGGTAATACTGTAAGTTATAAGGATGATGCTAAGTACATGTTGTTACTTAACACAATCAATAAGGTCAGAGTTGTAAATGTACGTCGAGAAAAAAATTCAAACGATTTCTTCACCAAATATAAAAATTCTCCCCTTGCTTCAAAAACCAATTCCTCCTCCAGACACATGCTCTTCAACAACAAAGTGGAAATGGGAATTCCAAGCACTGGTTGTTGAGGAATAGTATGGGATCATGAATATAAAATAATATGAATTTCTTTCCTAACTAGAGGTAAAGATCGTCACTAGAAAGTCCTTACAACAATGGACCTCATGACAAAAGGGTCATGTTGTTTGTTTCTACTATAATTCAATTCTATTACCCACAAGATAGGCTAGGGTTTGAGTAGCCTAACAAGGTTATGGACTGGTTAATTTGCACTACTGGATCATCTATAGAAGAGCTCCCCATACTATATGCAAAAATGGAAGCTTCTTAAGGTAATGTGACTCACCTAATTTCCTCTAATTATTCCCATGTTGAGCATTTACTATTTTTTCTTCTTTTGAGGTTTCACCCGTATGCAATGATAAGTTTCAACCATAGAAAGATATCATAGCTAGAGCAAATCTAAATGCATAGGTGAATAGAGAGCGACTAACAACTTTGGAAGGGACTATAATACCATACCTAGATGTTAGTGAAGTCAATATAACCCAGTGAACAACTACACTAGTAACATAAAGATCGAGCTTATATCCAACACGGGGTATACAAAAGGAGACACGATAAAGCCAAAAGCCCGGTCTGTTTCATATCTAGTGGTTGAATTATAACTAGCATTACTTTCATTTTGAGAGCTAATAACATGGGAGTTATTAGCATCTAGACCGATATCTTTTCTAGTGAAGAAGCAACCAATGAAATTTAGAGCTAGATGTTTACCAGGACAAACCAACACTCGTAGTGTAGGTGAAGTCAGAGGCAAAGGCCTAGGTGGCATAGGAAATAGAGATAATAACTTACCTTGAATTAGACCCTGCAACAATTGAGTTAGCATCAACATTATGAGTAGCTATAGCATTGGTTTTCCTAGAAACAACAAATGATCTCACATAGACATATGCTACAGACCAAGTGGAAGCACCACCTACAACTGCATCAAAGGCAATTTTCATGCCAAGCAAATATACCTTATTGAAATTTTTTTTCCAGTGATAGAAGCAACACCCACTCGACCCTAGATTGAAATCCTTAATTAATAGAAAGGGAAACTATAAAGATAGAGACAAACGTAGTAGCTTCGACAACAACATGAAAGAACAAAACATCAATCAATAAAGCAAGTAAAGTAGGTAACACGACTCACCTAATTTCATCCCATTCTTACCATGTCAAGTATTTATTGTTTTTTCCAAGCTTTCACCAATATGCAATGATAAATTTCAACCCAATCTTATTAACACTAAATATTTTTCTATATCAAGAATTTGTAAAGGATCCTCGTGAGGCTACTTGTCAGTTAGTGCTTTGAATTAGAAGAGCTTCCACATTGGTATCTTTGGAGTTGTGGCCACACGAATGTGTGAAATAAAAGAAGATCATTTATAGAGTTAAGGAAACTATGAATGTGTGTAGCTAAAGAGCATCATGGGGTTGGTTGGAGTAGTGTACATAGCTTAGGAATGCTTTACCTAGTGTTATATCTTGGCAACAAGTGGAGCTAGTAGAGGAAAACATAGAATTTTGCATACATAAAGCCATGCAATGGACACCTCGACTCCAAGAGACCCTCGACACCTCGACTGCAAGAGACCTCAGAGAGTCTTAGTGTCATAAATGTCAAGGTAAAACAATGCCACATTGGTTGGAACCTCCAAATTAGACATTACCATAATTATTGCATACACATGAAGAATAGTTTCAAATCACAGGAAATTTAGCCAATAGGAAAAACTACTCACTAAATTAAGAAATGAAAAAATACATTATTTAAAAAAAAAATTGAATTATATATATATTCCAATTAATTAAAACAAAAAGAATTAATTGAAAAATATGATTTTGAGGGGAAAATTTATTCACATTCTTCAACAATTAACATTGTATTTTTGATTTGCATGTCATCAAAAGAAAATTTACTTAGTTGTTATTTAAAATAAATTTACACTCATATTAAAAAAATTACAAAAATTTAAAATCTTGAAAAAAAACTAAATTTATACTCATATTTAAAAAGTTAAAAGAATTTAAAATCTTGAAAAAACCTAACCATTTGATAATTAGATATTAATTATGCCGTAAGGCGTTTAACAAATGGGAGTCGACTCCCCCAATTAATGTGGTTTTTTTTTCATCCGTCGATCTTTTTCGTCCGACGATTCGGATAATCTTCATCATCGATGTCCAGTCTGCCATTACTGCTTCCGCTGCCGCTGCATCTGTGGATTTAAGATCCCCGCGGCCCTGAGAAATGGCTGCCTGATCGCCATGAACACCACCATGGTGGCCCTGCCCGCTATGGCCAAAGAAATGGAGAAGGCGAAGCTCTTCGACTTCAACCTCACGCTCCCCATCATAATGGGCGAATTCCTTCTGCTCATGGTGGCGCTGGACGCCATCTGGTTCAAACCCCTAGGGAAATTCATGGATGACCGGGACGAGGCAATCAGGCAGAAGCTCTTGAGCGTGCGGGAGCTCTTGAGCGTGCGGGACAACTCGGGTGAGATCAAGAAGCTCCAGGAGGAGGCGGAGGAAATGCTCAAGGCCGCCCGGGCGGAGGTCTCTGCGAAGCTGAACCAGATGAAGAAGGAGATGTCCGCAGAGCTCGATGCAAAACTTCGCGAGTCCTGAGGACGGGTGGAGAAGGAGCTTGCCCTGGCTCTCGATAAGCTGGAGGCCCAAAAGCAGGAGACACTACGGAGCCTCGATAAGTAGATCGACACCATCAGCAAAGATATTGTCAGGAAGGTCCTGCCCTTCAAGATATGATTTTTATTTTTTATTTTTTAAACAAGCTTCTTCTCTTATCTTGTCATTGTTGAGGCTAACGTGCCTAGATTTAGCGTTATGAGGATCCATTAGCAATGGACTTTCAATCTAAATTGTTGTTCATATGTAATGTATACATCTCCATTACCACTGGACATTCAATCTGTTGTTCATATCTAATGCATACAATTTATAGTGATTTTTGTAATTTTGATGGAATAGTATGTTCTGAACACTAGTAGATGGTTATCTCATTTGTCACTGTTGAGACTAACGCGCCTCTGTTTAGCATTACAGGGACTCAGTAGCACTTGAATTTTATCTAAACTGTTGTTGCTCATTTCAGTGTAATGTATACAATTTACAGTAGTTTTTTTTATTTTGATGGAATAGTTTATATGTGCTCTGTTGCACGAACACCAGTGGATGCCATTACAACAGTATCCAGTAGGACTAGGCACGAGTAGGTGCGATTCGTTAGTGTATGTTAAATTGTATTTCAATTGGTTAGAACTGAGTTGAATGGTACTGTGTGTGCATAAAAATGGTTAGCTATTGTCATAAGAGAGATGTTGGGCACAATAAAATACCTGATTGGTGCAACAGGACCATGTGGCTTTGGCTCTAAATCCACGGCTAAAGACGTCACTGCTGGTTGCAGCCTTAACTCTGTAATTGCAATAATCACTGGTAATAGTAGGCTTACTCTGGTAACTTGCCTCATCTTCTATATTAAATCTTGTTGTCTGCTTGAATTGATTAGTTTTAGCTGATGATTTCTTATTCAAATATGTTTGATGTACATGTGCAACCTCTGGAATTGGAGCTGAAACCGCAACAGTTTTAGCTAAACGAGGGGCAAGATTGATCTTTCCTGCAAGGAATCTTAAAGCAACAGAAGATGTAAAATCTATTATTCAAAAAGAAATTCACACAACATAAATCATATTGATGGAACTGGATCTCAGTTCCTTTGCATCGATAAGAAGATTTGCCGTAAACTTTGAATCCAGTGGCTTGCCGCTCAATGTTCTTATGTAAGTCTTATTAAATTTCAGCCAAAATTTCTTATGTCGCCTGTGAACAAATCTGGAATGTCGTAAAATGATTCACCTGCTGTTAACTTCCACCCAGCATTCCCTGGATTCACACACTCACAAATAAAAACTTAATCAATATAATCCACATACTTAAAAAAATAATTTTCATCAGTTTTTGAGCTCGTTAACAATCGCATGCATTCCCTTCGGGTTTCTTGCAAATAGCTCCAAGATTCCTGTCTAGAGACCCAGCTTAGAATTGTATGTGAAATGCCAGTTTTATTACCTTGCATCCAAGGATTTGAGCCATGCTCCATCTGAAACTTAGACAGGGTAAGCCTTAGAATATTACAGGCATAGTGTGAGCCATATCATCAAGACAGAATGCCTCTAGGCTGGGAGTATCTCACTTCAGGTTCCAAACAATAACCCATCAAGTTAGGTTTAAAAGGAGCTTCAGCGCCCCCAACTCTTCTACGACAGCCTTGTGCTCTCGGCCTGGAAAACTACAGGTTACTCCACCTGGTCTCTAAGGGTCAATCCCAGCAGCAGAAATCTGTACCCCACTGAGGCGTATATAGTCAGCGGCCTTGTGAGCGGTATTTCCGAAACCGCATTTGTTGCTCACTACGCCCCAAGGAGCACAAATTGGAAGTCCGAGCAGAGATACCGTTGGATTTATGGGCGGAATTGAGCAAAGTGCTCCCAAATAATACGTTTTTTGTTGGACTTAGTTCGATTTTTTGGCGGGAGGCCTGGAAGTATGGAGAAAGAGCTTTCTGTTACTGCAATCACGACGTGGGTCATGCCATCGGATGAACCTGCTGGTAGACTGAAAAGTCTTTCGATCTATCTCGCTCGAGAGCAAGAAGTATAGGAACTTGAGCAATTCGTCGAGAGCTCACATTGCGCCCCCAACAATTGTTCTTGTCCCACCAATTGAATGAAGCTGGTAGCTGGATAGTTTCAGTTGAACCACGTGGTGTGCATGCAGCCCAGGCTCACTTGGGCTGGGATCGAAGAGGAGGTAGGGACGGTGATGGGAGGAGTCACGTGGGATGGGATCGAAGAGGAGGTAGGGACGATGATGGGAGGAGTTGGCAGGTGGAAAGGGTGTGGAAAATATAATTTTAAACTGCAGATTGAACCCAGACAGTTCCACCACACATAAGAGGTATTCCGTCGCTTCAATATTATATTGAGTGTTTAGTAAGATGTATAACGTAAGCTATTAGAATTATTATTATCGTCTTCTATATTGACATTAACATTTATTTATATACTAATAGAGAGGTGTAGAAGGCTGTGTAGATGGAAGTTCAAAATACTTATCGAGAGATTGCGTATAAATTTTGGAAATAACGACACATAATAAAGACAAATATTCTTCTTATGCATCATTTCTTTGATAGTAAGCCAAGTATGTGATCATTAATAGATATTTGGTAAGTGTTGTATGTTAGGGCTAGGGGTTATAATGTTGAGAGATTAGGTTTTATCAAGGTCATGGAATGTGGTTACAGGGGCCAGGGTTATGTATGCTTGGTGTTAGAAGTGTTAGGTGTTACGATTTGGGGTTATAAGAGTGATGTGGTTATGTTTTTATAGCTATAAAACTTAGGGGTTTATGGTTATGATAATGATGGATTGTAGTTTTTAGGGAGTATAGGGTTAGGGTTTATATATAGATTATGTTAAATGTTATAAGGTTTAGCTGTTATAGAGGTCATAATTTATCATAGGGTTTATATGGGTTATGGGTTGCTTCTAGGAATTACAATGATAAATGTTATTTTCATTAACTAGTTGTTGAAGTCACATTGTTCAATGGTTAGAAAGGAATAACAGTCAAGGATGTTTTGAGCAAGATTCATGGTTCTTGAGGCCATACATGTATGCTCATAGAAGGAAATATTTTTCTTACAGGAACTGGTACAGGGCCAAGAAAAAAGGTTTATACTAAATATGCCAAAACGTATGACTGCTAGGAGGGTAATAAAGAAACCCAGGGTGAGCTCGAGGAAATGGAGTATGGCATCGTAATCAGGGTTCTAGCTCACATGCAGATTAAGAAGATGAAATGATTGAGGCAGAGAAAGGCTCGCCTGATGGAAATATTCAACACGTAGACCACACATAGGTCTATCACAAGTCCAGGTCGATAGAATAAGATGATATATATACAAGTTACAAGTCCACACTAGTCTTCACCTATCTCCAAGGATACTAGTCTTCGCACTAGCTCCAAGCATCAAATCCACACAGAGAATTCAATGGAAATATCATCCTCATGAAACATTCAAATGCCATGGAAACAAAGAGCCATAGCTTGCACAAGCCCTAAGAACACCAGGTAGAGGTGCCACACAAGGTACACATGCAAATTACTAAACACAAAGCCAACGAAGGACACATATTTAAGAGTGAACGACTCAATGCTTTCTTATAAGCCATATATATTTTTTCTCCATTAATCTTCCTATTCACTCTTTATTTTTATTTTTTTCTAAATAATAGTGCGAATAGTAAATGTGCTTAACTCTAAGGATCAGGTTCTCAACATTAAACTAAGCATTATTAGTATTGGATTGTGTAAATATGTCACTTTATTTATTTATTTTTTTTAAAATAATATTGTGAATAGTAAATGTGCTTAACTCTAAGGATCAGGTTCTCAACATTAAGCTAAGCATTATTAATATTGGATTGTGTAAATATGTCACTTTATTAGTTATTTTTGCAAATTGAAACACAATTTTTTTTTATAGCTGTATCAGTAAATCCAATGCAACGCAAGCAGAAAGAAAGATACATTACTCATCATTAATGCACTTTAATGGCACAAATAAAATTATAGCTATATCAGTAAATCCAATGCAACACAAGCAGAAAGAAAGATACATTACTCATCATTAATGCACTTTGAGCAGGCTTTAATGGGACAGTAGCTGGGCAATAGCTTGTTGCACAGCCACCATCTTATTAAAGCCTACCCATCAAGCTATTTAATTTTCGCCTCCTAAAACAAATTGATAAAGACTATAATGTTTTTTAATCAAACCTATGAGCTAGGGAGTGTTTACTCTAATCACTTTTGTTATTAGATCTCAATGGGTGAGCTATTACGATTTAAACTAGATCTCAATGGGTGAGCTATTATGATTTAAACTAAATTGAATATAGACCCAAAATCAATTACACCTAATTATTAGATCTTAATGGATGGGTTGTTATGATCTAAACTTAAATGGATATATGCCCATACCTCTATATACGTCTCTTGATGGGCTTATTGTGACTTATCATCTTTAAGATTTTCATTCAAAATTATGCATCTTAAGAAGAGGACATAGAGGGTGATGCAATCACAATAATGGAATGCACCACTTCGATGGCATTGCAACTTGCAAGGTAGATTTTTATTCAAAATTATGTAGCTTAAGAAGAGGACATAGAGGGTGACGCAATTACAATAATGGAATAAACCATTTCGATGCCATTGCAAGGTTGACTATTGTTATCAACAATAGTCTTTGTGATCTATAAATGTAAGGTTTATGGCTTTCCACGTAATCGAAATACCTTAACTTTTATTATGCAGTTTTTTTCCAATTTAAAACTATTTAATTTACAAAAATAAAAGTTTAAATTTTTTTACGAACTTGACTTAACCATAAAAAAAATTGGATTTCTCTATCTTAGTCCATGTTAGAGGTCAAACTTCATACTCAAATCCCATTAAACTTGTGAAAAACAACATAATCGAGAAAAAACGATGAATGTAGTATTTCACCATATGTGAAGAATATAATGTTTAAAATTATTGTATCAACCATAAGATTTTATTGACTAAAATTTGTGGTTCAACACTTCAAATTGTCTTTCTTATTGTATATGCCCACATCTCCTTGCTTAGCTTACAACACAACGTTCTTTTATTGCACCCCTAGGTACAATTGCTAGTTTATCTATAACATAGTTATAGATATCTTGACACCACAAGGTAATGTAATGGTAGCGTCAGCAGCTAGCTTAATTGGTTGTCCCCACTTAACAAGCATTTCCAAATCAGAAGTCAGAGGTTCAATTCGGAAGCATTTCCAAATCAGAAGTCAGAGGTTGATGATTCCTCCAGGTTTCCGGTTAAAAAGAAAAATGGTAATGTTATGCATCTCAACACAACTTGGTAATAAAGTACAAAGGCCTTGGTGTTGGGTAAAAGTTGTTAAAACGGGAGGGAATCGAATGCAACCAAGTGTCACGGTCGTGGTTGGGGTCATTACAAATCAAAATCGCTGATAAACATCCACGTGGCATTACCTCGTGCTCAGAGAGAAAGAGGTTTAATGTAATTTCGTACCGAACATAACAGCAACATTCATTGATGGATGGATGAAGGATGAGAACGTATATGGTTGAGAATGAATGAGTGGAGAAGCCCTCACATTTGTCATCTCATTTATAAGAGTGGTAAGAACAAAGCTCAGCTACCATGGAAGGGCATTTTTTGGTGTTTTTAGTCTCCAGATCTTCATAGCTCTTCACACACGCCATTCACATACCCCAGAGAGGGTTCAAATGCTAAAACATCAGGAGCCATTTCTGCTTTGGAGCCAAATCGAAGAATTCAAAAGGTATCTGTGGTAGGGGTTTCGAAAGTAATTCCACGAGTACTTGTTGCTGCTGCTTCCTTTGACCTGACTTTAGATATGCTGGCTGGCTGGCTGGCCAGAAATACGCAGACACGAATTCAGTCGATTTTGGAGCAACATTTAGCAATTTTGACTAAATTTATGAAAGCAGAGAGCTCTCTCTCATCTTTCCCGTCAGAGAACCGGAGCTTTAATTTTTGACAGAGGCAGTGGCGATGGGTGCAGAGCTTTTGTCGTTGTCTGTGAATATTGCTATTACGATTGCTCCATCTCAGTCTCATTGTAAGTCATATTTTTACCAATTTCCTCCGTGTGAATAAAAATGTCGAAAATCCAGTTTTCCGACTATAATAATAATTTTCGGAATTGTTTTCTAAATTTCACTTTCATGCAATATCACATATTTCTCACGGATCATTTCTCTCAGACATATGTCGCATGGGTGAGTTGGGCTTCTCTAGTACGGTAGAGCTTTCCAGCATGCGATTCAAAGTTTAAAAATGAAAAATTATAGTAGACATGAGCTTTTGTCATAAAAAATTATACCTTGAACATTTGTCGTGGGCCCTTCTAACACTTTAATTAATGTTGACAAAATTGTAACTCTTATTTGAAATACGAAAACTAAATACTATTCTTTTTAAAAGCTTTATAAAGTCTTAATTTTAATAATAAGAAAACTAAATAAACGATAAATAAGTTTTAACTTTATTAGTTTTATTTTTATGGTATAGCAACTAAACTATTCCTGTGATCACATTTTATTTTTAACTTCAAATTAGTGAGTATACGCAACTCAAGTTCAAAAATTGCTTTCTAATCTTTCAAGTAAGGTTTACATAAAAGAACCGTGCCTTATTTCATCAGCTAATATGCACTCAACATTGATCCCCATTGCTCGCCTTCCCAAGTGTTGTGGGGTTACGGGGGATATACCTTTTCCGGGTCACGTCCCCACGTCCTTAGAATATTTCCCAGGAAATTGGAGGTATCTAGGGGACGTGAGGTATGTCAGGGATGAGCAGAGGTTTTTCAACCTTCACGAATGTGTAGCGATCCCCTGTCCGAACCAAGATAATAGTAGTAACCCTTAACTAACTCTTAAATCTTCTTAGTGACTGGCCAAGCTTTCTCTAACCTAGTGGCTCTCTAAAACTTGAGCTCTTTTCCTTGATATATTGGTTGACCTTCTCATTGTTTTTAACCCAAAAATAGAACAAGATAGTGGGCAGCCTTGGAGAGCATTGCAGAGCTTTTTTGAGTTTCGAAGTATTGGCGAGCATGTTTTTTGTAAAGCTAGGATGGAGATTCATGTTTATAGCGAAGAAAATTTGAGTTGAGTAGCTTGGAGCCTCAAGAAAAATAGATGTAATTTGAGGTCGGCATCTTCATATTCGTATAATTATATTAATCTTCAGGTTATCTAGTATGAGCAGTGAACATATATTTATCTAATATGAGTAGTGAACATATATTTTGGGCATTTTGTCATTTTGGATGATGCACTCAATATATTTAAATTTTTACTAAATATCAACCATTAGAACGAGGTTGACTATAGCTGGTATTCCTATGAAACATGGATGGCATTGTTTTTGTTTTGTGTGGAATTGTTCAATATCATTGATTATAATTTCTCATATATGCTTATAAGTTGCTTGCACTTATTTTATTTTATTTTATTTACTTTGTTTATGTAAACATATTTAATTCCTAATATTTTATTTTTATTTTAAAGTAATAATTATTTTTCCCGTTCATTTCTAGCTTGGAGATTGGGGTACCTTCTAAGTTCCAACCATCTACGAAGCCCCTCCCATTGTCCCCGAAACATGATGCAACTATGCTTGAACCTAATATCTTCTCTGTTTCTCTATACTACAAGATTAATGGTATATTTTCAAGATCTTTAAAATAACTTCATCATACATCTTTGCACCGTCATTTAATATAACTTAATCCTACATCTTTGCTTGGTCTTTTAAAATAACTTAATCCTACATTGTAGTGAAGAGAATAGTGGTTGGAAAGATGATTTGCAAAATTTACACATTCATCAATAGCATTTGCCTTACATAATAAACTTTAGAAAAGTTGAACTAAATGCTATTACATAATAAACTTTAGAAAAGTTGAACTAGATAGTTGGTGCATTTTTCTCTCCTTTGTTAGAAATATTTAGAAAAGTACTTATTAATGTAGTGAATGAATGGATTGAAGCTACCACATGCAACATAGGAGTAGAGGAGGGGAACTGTCCCACTAGAAATACCACCAAGAGGGGAAGAGAGAGTTGACTGGCAACTCAATTTTAGGGAAAAATCGAGAAACCCTCTGGTAAGAGGAAGAGAGGAAGAAAAGAGAAGGGAGGAAGGCCACC
This sequence comes from Pseudotsuga menziesii, assembly GCA_001517045.1. Classification (NCBI taxonomy): domain Eukaryota; kingdom Viridiplantae; phylum Streptophyta; class Pinopsida; order Pinales; family Pinaceae; genus Pseudotsuga; species Pseudotsuga menziesii. The sequence continues at coordinate 928,252 of LPNX010717971.1, forward strand.
AGAGTGATTGGGGGTTTACTCTTAATTAGTTCCCTACGGTTGTAGCTTAATCAGGTAACTTCAATTAGGGTTTCCAACAAGAAATCAACAACAAATTAACAAGGGAAATGCAAGCTAGCCTAGGGTTGATTCTCAATTTCCTTTGGTGAACTTGTTAAACTAAATGTTGGAAATGAAAGAGGAGAAAATGAAGGAACTCACTTGGATGAATGTTATTAGTATGTGCCAAAGCTTCTTGGCCCGGAGATGAGAGTTGTGAGAGATTAAGTGTTCCACCTCCCAAATGATCCTCCATGTAACTTGATCTTCCTAGAAAACAGTCTTACACCGATCTTTAATACAAAATGATAATAGCGCTAGATTTTCCATGTAAACGATATCACAAAGAAAATAATGAATGGTTACCCAAAGTACCCTTAGAAGGGCTTGATACCTCCCTTTCCCTAGTTGTGATGGAACCTCTCTTGATGGTGTAATGTTGAATTATCCACATGAGAGGAATAAGCCTTTTGAGATGTCCTAGGATGAGATAACAAGTCTACAAGGTTGGAATCAAACTAATAACAAGAGATCCTTATTAAGGTGCTAAAGAAGAACAATGTAAGAAAACCAAGAGCTTGGTAAGAGAACTAGGAAGCTAGATTGAGATTTGACACTAATATGATTGTCTACCTCCAAGATAGTGGTTCAAAATGAGGATTTGAAGAGAAGGGAAGAGACTTTACAAAGAGGATTTGAATAGTAGAAATAGGCAAAGGAATGATCTTAATGTGCAAGTGTGCGAGAATTTGACCGTTAGAAAGAAAACTTTTTACGGAAAAGTTAAATCACAAAGTTTGATCGCATACCATGAGTTCCTCAATCAATGTTGTAGGTTTTCCCCTAAAACAACTCTTTGTTCCACAAGCCATGATACATAGTCACATTTGTTACCCCCTTTTCAGCAGGGGTGATTTTGATCATGAGATATGTGGCTTCACCATAGATCATTTGTCAGAGGTCCTTTAGCCTTGCCAGATAGTCCATGTGCCTCGATGTGCCTAGTGAGAGTTAGTGCTTGATCTTCTAGTGATGTGATATTTTATAACCTTCATTTACTCTTAACATGTTTTCTGATATGACGGTATGTTAGCCTAAGATGTTTCATGTATGCTTCTATAATGGCTCATATACTTCAACTATTGCCCATCTCTTAGTCTAACCTTGGTGTTATTCTTTTAATTTAACAAGTGTGTTGGTACAAGGTTGATTTGTACCTTGGAGAGCTAAGTCAAGTGATTTCTCATCCATCTCATCATATTTTATTTAGCCATTTTTCATCTCGCTAACCAATTCACCTATCCCCTTCATATTTTGCCTTTGTGAATGACCTATTTATAGTAATAACACATGGTCTCATAACTATTCCAATGTATGAATGCCTCAAATAAAGCTAAAGGAGTCTTGTACTCTTCCAAAATGGATTTGCTGATAAATTAAATGCAAATGGAAAACTTAATGGCAGATACTCCCCATTGCAAAAGCTAGGTTCCCTTGTCCTAGGTTATCAAGATTCAAAACCACATCTAAAGAAAATGGACTAAGCCAATGAAAGAGCTAAATGAAATGAAAATAAATGAAATATCAAAGGAAAATGAAATAAAAGGGATTGCATTATGAAGGCACGAGGATGGATGACCCATGACAACACTTCCTAGGCACAAATATGGAAGGAATATCAAAAGATCCCTAACTTTTGAAATTTAAAAATATACCAACACACTCATGTTACTAGGATGATTATTTCACAAAGACCCCCTTTCTTCCCATGTATGTACTTCACTTCATACATCCTCACTTGACTTAGGTAAGCTGTGCTATGCAAGTTGGCTTAGAATCTCACATGTAAAAGGGTTCTAAGGGTTATACTAATGTTAGACTAGATGGGTAAAATTATGTTTATTGAGTTATTAGAAAAAGTGTATTTGTAAGTTGTATCTTCTGTATTATTGTCATATTAGATGAACATTTGCTTAAGTTTTGATGATGTTTAACTTTATTACACTAGAGGGATCTTATTTACACACATGCTATGACTTGATTGGTATGGTTGGTGAACATTAAGCATCCTTTTGATGGAGCTCTACACTTGAGGATGATCTTATGTTATGTCTCCTAGCACAAGAGGGAGGGATGTCACCTTCTCCTAACATGATGATGACTTGTATTTGACACATGGGAGGTTTGGGAATCTTAGACCCCTCCTTCCAAACGTGTGCGCATACGGGACCATTGAGAGGCCTTGTGGAGGCTTCTAGAGGATCGTTTTGAGTCTACATGATGGATCCGCCCCTCACTTAACACATGTGGATGGATCGTTGGAGCATATGGAGGAGTGTGTCCTAGGGTTTAGGCATTGGGATGACCCCCGTCACACTTGGTTGGGTTTTGGAGGCTAGCGCTCCCACTTGGGAAGGAGTCATTGCACCTTTTGAGGGTGATATCCCACTTGGGACCTTCTTTCAGCTACATGTGTGAGGGTTTGACCCTCTCTTGATGGAGTGCCCTCCTTGTTGGGCCATTTCTTGTGCCATTTGTCACTTATATACCATGATTTGCTGGGGGCACCCTCTTTCTTTGAGATTTTGATGATTATTTAATGTATTTTGGCTCATTTTGGAGGATCCTTAAGTTGGATCTAGGGTTTTGGCATTTTTATTATTATTTTGTTTTAGAGGAAGTTGCGATTTTCTCCTATATAAAAGAGCTCGCTTTTCATTCTCATTGTTGTTGAGCATTGGATAGTAATACTATCATTTTGCATCCAAAGGTTTTGTCTATTGGGATTCTTCTTCTATGGTTGACACAACTTGGTGATCGTCTTGTTGAGATAACATGCTATTTTTATCATTGTAAGGTTTATGTTCCTAGTTCACTACAAGTGTAAATTTGTTCAAGTGGAATAAATTTGTTGTTTTTTGGTTTAGTTTTGTTGCTTGTTTGTAGTTTGTCTATCTTGGTAGGGGCTACAAAATAAGTAGCACAAGCTAGGGCATAGGTTGAAGGTGTGTGCCATAGAAGCCACCATTCCTCGGTGAAACTTTGCATGGAGCTTCAATAGTTTCAGATAGGAATTTGCAAAGATTCCAACCAATCATTTACAGACGAGGCCACTTGGAAGATTTGATGCCAATACCCCATAACTCAAGGGTTTGAAGGCACTAGTCATCTCTCTAAATTCTTCAACCAAAAAACATTAATACTTCTTGATTTTGTTCCTTTTTAGGGTAGATCTAAGGTAGATTTTAATCCAAAAAATCAATGTTCCCCCAAGTTTCCGGGACACGGGAGCGTGGGAGTGGGGAAATGCACGGTGGGGATGTGTGGAAACCACCCCCAAATTTTAGGGAAATTCGAGGGGGATGGGGGGGTGTCGAGGTCATAAAAACTATAAAAATATATATACATTTTAAAATTATAAATGCTAGATAATAAATATCTTTTTTTTTTGTAAGTTGAGGAACCTTGTATTGCTGGAAAAGAAAATAATGATACAAACAATTTCCGCTACCTGCCCGAAGGCCAAGTGAGGCGGAAAGGAATAATTGACTGCCAGGAGAAGATCCTGGAACACTCAGCCGGAATGGCACAACTGAGCACAAAAGATGAATCCAAAAAAGGATCATAGCAGAGGATAGCTGAAAGAGAAGCAATGACAAGGAGATTACAAAGAAGATGGGCCCGACCCTGAATCGGGCAGAGTCTCAAGTCTTCCTTTTTTTCCTTGTTTTTTCTTGACTTGTATCCATCCCCCAGAGGTTGGGGATACTAAGGCTAGTTGCCGCGCATCACTGAAATCATGGTGGAGTTCCTTATCAGAATCTGAAGAGGAAGATTCATGATATCGTTTTTGCCCTTGTGGAAGGCCGCTTTTCGTGTTTTCATCTTCTTGAAGAGGCATGTGCACCTCAGGCGGAGGTGGAGTGGGTCTCTGATCCTGTTTTTTTAGGGGCAAGTCTTCATCAAGTTGGTCGTCTTGATTGTTTTCTTTGTGCAGGGGCATCCAGGCTTGCTAGCTTTTGGCTCTGTGGGCCTTCGATGATTTTTGCTGTTGGGTATTCCTTTGCGGGCATGCATTGAGAAGATGGCTCGTGTGTCTGCAAATCTTGCACCTGAAGGCTGTGTTTTCATAGTCCAAGGCTTGACTCCAGATGGAGTTGCCTAGTTTCAGGTTGATCTTGTCGGGGGGCCTTGAACTGATGTCAATGGTGGCGCATATGCGAGCAAAGGTAAAAAGACCTTATGCTGAGCGAGAATCATCGGAGGACAAAACGCAACGCAGAGCGTCACCTATCCCTTGAGTCCAGAAATAGATTGGTAAGTTCGAAAGCCGTACCCAGATGGGCACCTTTGTCACTACCATAGTTAGAGGGTCAAACTTAGGGAACTAGGGGGTTATGAAAAGCCCTGCAGAACCCTAGAACCAAGGCCCTTTGCTCATAACAGAAAGAAGATCATCTCGTGAAGGAAAAATCACTAGAAAAAACCCTTTAGAGCATAGTAAAACTTGAGATTCCTCGGGCTAGTTTGAGTTGATCCATGCGATGAGATCTTTCAGTTTTGGCCACAGTCCATTGAATCTGCAAATTAGGGTATGCTCCTTGAACTGAAGAATGTTTCGAATGACTTCTGGTTGCTTAATCTCCAAGGTGGGAACCTCCTCGGATTTATCTACAATATAGACCGGGTGTGGGCTCTGGATTGGATTTTGAGCATCAGAGAGCCCCGTTTGTGTTGCATCCTTGAAGGACTTAGGCTGAGAAGCAGAGGGTCTGTTGTTCCCTCCTCGGAGACTAGCAACCTGTTGCAGCTGCAACATTTTCCCAAAATTCCAAAAAATTTCGTGACCCTCCTTTTGCTTACAATGGTTTATTTTGTTTGATTTGGTTTAATGATTCTTCAGAAAGACTTTTCCCAATGCCAGAAATGATCCACTACTTGTTTAAGTTTACCATTGCCTTTGAATGCGTTTTGAGTGTTTGAGTTGGAAGTTTATTTATTTGTGCCCCCGTCGTTGCGGAGAAGTAATAAGCAACTAGCTTCCGTAATTTTCTCCGATGCATTTTGTATCAATCGGCTGACTTTTGGATTTACGTCGGAACATTTTGTTCCTAAGTTCTCCGCAGTTACGGACGGCGGACTATGAAGTCCCCCGACAAACGCATTGCCTTTTCAACCCCGCTTTGTTGTTTCGTTGATCCTTAAGTTTTCGGCTTTCGCTGTTGCGGCTGTAACAAGCGCTCTCTTTCCGGTCATTAAGTTGATTTTTCCTCCGATTTAGAGTTTACCTATTGCGGAATGTGATGTCCTTTATGACTCCGCCGTTGCGGCTTCTTATCTTTTTATCGCTCCGATTTTTAGTCTTGCGAGCTCCGATGTTTTGGTTATTTGGTCTCTCCCAGATGTCTTGGCGATTCATTTAGTTGTTTTACCACCCGACGTTGCGGGAGGAGATGTTCTTGTGACCTTCGATCCTTATGTTTTCGCCATCCGATGCTTTCTCCTGCCGCTCATGGTTGACCGTATATATATATGGGGTCGAGTGTTGATTATTCTATTGCTATTTTGGGACTGTCGTGCACTGTCGTTTTCGTGCGTTGTCGTTTCGCTCGAGCTCGCTAGGACCTCGCTGTCGGTGTACCCTCGTTCCCAAGTGGCTCAACCGTGGAAGCTTAACAGTTTTCTCCCGCCAGTCGCGCAGCAGTGCCAGGTAGGCTCTTGTACGCCTTATCCCGTTCCGTTTGACTGAGCGTTTTGATTATTGTTCCGCGGTTAGGTTTTCCACAACCGGTTGTCCTTGGTCCCCGTCGTTTACATGCATATATAGTGGGGGCGGGTAGCGTAACTGTTAGTGGGGGCGTTTTGTGGCCCACGGGGTAGTTTCCTCCACGACCGTTATATTTTTCGACCCTGGGCTTGGTGGTTGGGGAAATTGGTGCAGACGGCCGTTACGCTGTCTGCACCAGTCTGCCCTGTTTGATGATAGGCCGTTTGGGGAAGGTTTTCATGACCTCCCTATGAAATGTTGGACTGGTTGCCCCACTCAGGTTTCCCACATCCTCAAACGAAAGCCGCGTTTTACCTCGCTTTTTCAAAGCGACTCGGTTCACGGCTGGAGTCGAACCCGAGCCGGTTGGGAGTTGTATAGCACCGCATAGCATTAGACGGACCATAGATGACACATAGGCAGTGTTGTTCCTGAAGCGCCCCGTTGAATAGATTGAATAGGTCCCCTGTCGTTCTACGCAGCGAAATGATCATGGTGCCCACAGAGAGCCCGAGGTTTCTTCTTTTTAATGTAGATTTTGTTTCCCACTCAAGTTTTGTTGATTAAGCCATTTTCAATGTTAGACAGGAGTATTTGCGTGAACACATTTGCTTCATCTAATTAATTTTTGTCATGTTAAACACAAATGAGGTAAAACATTGCACATTGTTATCTCAATCTTTGCAACTTATCCGGAAATGGCCTAATGATTACAATTTCATATATGACAGGAAGATTCCGAACTCAAAATGTCAAAGCGTCAAAAGAAGAAGGCCCCTGTGGTCGAAGAGGATCCCGACATAGAAGTCATTACCAAAACCGAATATATTTATGAAGATACCAAATGTATAACTGGTGTCGAGCCCGAGTACCAGTGGGGAGATATCTACAGGTTGATCACGCGCCGAGAAGTGCCCGATATAGGCTTTGAGGAAGAGGGCATATATGCCAATATAGAAAGGTCTTCACTGATGAAGATTGCTACAAGACCATAGCTCTTTCCATGCTCTGAAGTAATTGGGTGGATTTTGCCTAGGGCAGATGTAACCACTATGATTCTTGAGAATGTTGACAAACAAGGCTATGCTGCCTATAGCCCAGGATATGTAGCCCTGGCCTACCACCTGCCCGAAGCACAAATATTTTTAACTGAAGATTGGCTGAGAAACATCAAAATGGACCTCGTTGAGACCCTCAAGAGGATGCTCTTGCCTGGAAGAAACTTTAGAACCAGGCCAACGGGAGAATATGATACTGCGAGCTTAAGGACCCCTTACAGGTTCATTGCCTTAATGCTCAATATAATTTTTGGAAGAGCTCATGGCAAAAGCTTCAAATTGGAGTGGATGCCAATTATTTTTTATGTCGCGACACAGGGGACCATTTTCAACTGGGCCAACATAGTGTCGAATAGTCTTTCAGCTTGTATGGCCTCAGCTTTGGGAGGAGTGTCCTAAAAGAGGTCAGAATTTTACATGAGTGCCATACTCATCGATTGCATACTGTGCAATCAACCTTTCCCCGGCCTAAGATGCATCTGGGACCGGGAAAGGATGCCTGTCTACTTCGCAAACAAGCCCCTGTGGGCTCATAAGTACCACAGCCACTACCGAGAGGTCTGTGAACATTTTATCATGCCATTGTATACTCTTATTTTCCTGAAAGAATGTGACTACATATCTGAGGAGGCACTGCAGGTGATCGAGTAGTATGCTGATTATTACCTGACTGAGGAAGGGCTCTATTTCAGAATGTTTGGAGGCTCTAAAGCGCCCTCCCTGCTGCCCAAATATGCCACCGACTATATAGTTCATAAAGAGGCAGTTGGGCAAGTCTTCCTGAATTGCATAGGAAGCTTTTTATTTGAACACAAGAAGGCTGCATATCCTCCTCTGCCTTTCAAGTTAGGGAGTTATAAGTTTACCAGAGTGAAGAAGGCAGATGAATTTGTGGAAGAATTGGAAAAGTTTCATTTTGGTGAAATGCCCTTCCACAGAAATGACTCCCATAACAAGGTTGCTGAGCACTGCAAAGAGGCCAATGTCCACTTTGAATACACCCACCATTGGGACAGGGAAGAATTCGTCTTCCGCAGTGCATTGAACATAACAGCCTTGAGGAAAAAGTTCAAAAAGAAGATCACCACCAAAGGTGGAAAGGGGCAGGATGAACAAGCAAAGGCCGATGAGGAAACCAGGAAAAGAAACGAAGAAGCCCAAAGGTTGGCCCAAGAAACCAAGGGGTGGCTGAAGGGAGAAGAAGAAGAGAAAAGAAGAGCTGCACAAGAGGCAGCCAGAAAAGCAGAAGAAGATGCCAGAATTGAAGAAGAAGAAAGAAAAAGGAAGCTAGATGAGGAGCTTCAGAAACAGGAGGCAGAAAGGATGAAGCTGACCCAGACAGCGACAGAACAGTCAGCCTTTGACATAGCTGACATTCAGACCCAGGACGTGGAGAACCCCGATATGCGGGACCCAGAAGTACCTGCTGTCAGCACACCTGGATAGTCTATGGTTCCCACACTTAGATTGGTCCCCTTTGAACAGAAGATAGGGGAAGAAGTCCCTGATTTTAATACTATCTTCAATGACAAGGAAAGAAAAATGATAGTGAAAAGAACTGAAAAGAAGGTTGAAACAGGAGGTCTGTCCGGGAAGATGATAACTGATACGACCATTGTATACGGAACAGACCGAGATCCCAGATTCACTATTAGAGCAGGGGCTGCATTGATCCACGCCACAGAGGACAATGTAATAAGATAATGACAGATCTGGAACAATCTAAGAAGTCTTCTTCTCAACTGAAAGACACACTTAGAAAGGAGAGAGAAGAAAGCAACAAGTTGAAGAGAAAATTTGAAGATGTGCAAAAGGAGATAAAGTCTTCAAAGGCTGAATTGTAGGTTCTCCAAGCAGAAAGAAGATCTATGGAGACCGCCCAGGAGTGTCTCGAGAGAATACAACAAGAATATCAAGAACTGAGGGCAAAAAAGGAGCAGCTGCAAGGAAATATAGAAGATCTAGAATTGCAAAAGACCACCTTGGAGGCGAATGAGAGGCAATCTCGAGAACAAGAGACAAAGCTTCAAGAGCATATTACCTCTCTGACAGTAGCTTTAAAGGAAGCCATTGAACAACAGGTTGATCTCCAGCCTTTCAAAGATCATGTGCTGGCACAGAAGGCCAAGATGCTCCACCTGTAGACGGCCATCGAAGATGAGAGATGCAGGGTTTTGCAAATAGATGGTCGGTTGGAGGAGATTTTGGAGACCTCCTCGTATTTTGTTGATAGATCTCAGGACATCCTGGAAGTCCTGACAACAAGGATGGCCAGACTAGAGAACGTTGAAGAAACTCCTGCAGAGCTGCCCTCGAAAGATCAACAGGCCCTTAAACAGGACTACGACTTATTAGAGTTTGCCGTCAACATGGCTGAGGAATTCAAAAAGACCATTAGAAAAACGAAAGGGGCATGTACAAAATTTTTCAGAAGGCTCCTGATTACCTATAACCGGTGCCAAGTAGAAGCTGAGCAGAAACTGGATGCTTTTCCGGACCACAACTTGTTTGTGGAAATTTTGCAGAAAAGGTACCAAGAGGAGGAAAGCAAAATACAACACATTAAAGCTCTCGATGACTAGACCTTAAGGAATGAGGTAGATCATTCCACAGTCAGTGTGTAGCTATTAGAAGATCAGCTTCGTTTGAGTGCAGCCCGAATTGAAGCCATCAAGAACCAGGTTGCAAAGTTCGAGATTAATATTCGTTTTTTGGAACCTTCTGAGTTTGAAGGCCTCGCCTCAGAGGCTTTAGCTTGGAAGAAATTCCTAAATGCTCAAGTGGGACCCTCCTCGTGAATATTGGTTCCTTTTTGTAATATGTTGTAATTTTGTAAGCACTTAGTGAAAGCAAAGTCTTGGGAGGCGAAAAGTTGGGGAAGCCTAAGAGTTATTCGTGGGCAGCCCAACAGTCCTATTCTTTTGTATAAATATAAAGGACTTAGAAGAACAAGGGGCTTTTTCCCAGTAAGACAAGTAAAGAGATATTGTAAGAAGAACTACTTTTTTTTGCAATAAATAATTATTGTTTGCTTGTCGGAGAAAGTTTGGTGGGACATTCAAATGTTATGCTATGGATTGGTGGAAGATGAACTATTTCGTTTTTCAGTTTTTCCATTAACTGTGAGATCGTTCTAACTCTTAGGGCCTATGTTCTTGTTTGAATGATTTCTGGTTTATTCTGTGAAATTACCACCATGAGTAATGAATGCTGTTCGTAAGCAATTAGCTATCTGATTGTCTAAATATCTTTAATAGTTCATGTGTTGTGTGAAGGAATATCAGCTATCTGTAATTTCTCTTTATAATGCATGTACAATATACATTACTCATTGATAAGTTACATTTCGGCTCCCCGGGGATAGGTAGATAGTTAGATTTACTTTATTTCTCTGTATGTGATTTAGATGCTTGTGAGTTCTAAGACGAAAGGTGAGAACCTGCACATCACTTTGTGACTACTCCTTGCATCCTTTATCACCTTGCATGTTAATTAGGCACGTGCATATCATACTTTAAGTCAAAATACAAAAATATATATGGTGGACCGGGCCGCAACCGGTAAACCCTTTTAGTTTTGTTACTTGACCTACGGTAGCCGGACCGCAAACCGGACGGATTCCCTACACCAAACAGTCACGGGCTAGTTGGGAACGTTGACTGGGGAGAATCCCTTGCTGTTGTTGCCTGCGATTTTCCAGGCCTCAACACAACCATGGAGATGCAGGCGTCCTTTGAGATTCCAAGGCTGTGGAGTTGCTGGTGGTCTAAGAGTTGTCGTCCTGCAAGATGAGCCTCTGCAGTCCTGAAGGGGTTCCTTCTACCTGCTGAATCAAGAATTTCAACTGCAAAACAGAGATTAGTGGGGTCACTCGCAAGCAAAGATAGACCCCCTTCAGAGATCTTACAAAAATGGAGAATGCCTTAGGAGATGGAGCGGCCAGGTCTAAAAGGGCCAGGTTCACGTGCATACTTCCTGCCGGAGTTGGTAGACCTAGGTTGCAAACAGGGATGCGAGAAGAGGCGCCCTGCCATCCGGGGGTAGCGTCCATCCAAGGCGGCGGTGGAACGTCAGCGGCAACCAATATACCGAACCTTGAAATCTCCTATGCGCAAAGAACCCGACGACCATTATTGGTGATCTTCTCCTCCCATGCAGGCTTGGAAAATGACGCGGCTGACCTAGACTTGAGGCCATTCATGGCTGAGACAAAGCTTCCTGTCAGAGCGAAGGTTGACGAAACCCTAGAAACCATGATCGCAGATTTCCACCTATCTCCCTTTCAATAAATATCATAAATCCTAACAATGTAAATTAAAATTTAAAAGCTAGCAATTTAATCTAACAATGTGAATTAATCTAACAAGCACGTTATACAAGTGACAATTCATCATGAACATTTTCAAATTGTACAATTTGTCATTTGAATCTTGATATTCATATTTCAAATTTGATATTCAGCCATTCTAATTGGAAAATTGAATCAATGATATAATATATTGCATGCAAATAGTAAATAGTAAATATTAAATACTAAGTTTGAAACAGAAATAGAGATTGAAACAATGAAACATCAATAGTAAATTAAGATTGCTCAAAGAGTAAAAAATAGCCATAAGAAAGAGTTAAAGACTCGGTCATTAGTGATCACTGATCAATATCTAGAGTCAAGAGTAAAACTAACAAGTAACAATGGACATTGATAACTAAAAGTAGCTAAAAGAAATCATAACAGAACACGCATTTGTAATGTCCTCTTTTAATTAGATCACTTAGAGACACCTGTTAACCTATTTTATTCTCATAGGTTTGAGCGGGTATTAAAGAAAAGGGAATAACTGAGGACTAATATCACTAGGAGCATAAAGAAACACCACTTCAGTATTATTAGATCATCAGTAGATTATAGAAGGCCATTGGAGCAAATATCAACAAGCATGTGGGCCTTATTTCATATTGCATGCGTTAATGAGCAATTAGGTTTGCATGCATGCAAAAGTAGAGTCATGCAAATCCTAAAAGTTATTTGCAAACCCTAAAAGCTATATAAGAAGATAAGTCGAACAAAAAAGGAATCTATTATCATTATTCAATTTTGGAGATTGGTTTCAAGAGCAGCAGCAGTAGCCGCAACAACAAGTTGGGGTTGAGGGCATGAGCCATCAACTGATAGGTGTTTTCGGCAGTGAAATCTATTTGCCCTAATTACTTCTGGACAGATCACTAAGATCTATCATTAGCTCTTCACAACATTTATTCTTTTGCAGAGATCTAGCATACAGAGAAGGACAATATTACAGGGGTCGCATTTTACTGCTGGGAAATAGCTGGAAACACTGGGAACAATTCGCCTTGCTTTAGAAAGACCTCATTCCTTCCGCATGTCTCTTCCATTCTCTCCGCAAGGACCATATCATTATACCTGGAAATTATCATATCATCTCTTGCACCATTGAAGAAGTTACAAGCAAACATGTGTGGGAGAGAGGGCATCCCAGTATTCCAGAGAACCAATTCTCTAGTGTCCAAGAAGGCTTCCAAAGTTATGCATGCATCCACCAAAGTCATCGGGAGAACCATACTACAATACCTGGAAAGTCTTAACTCCATCCGTCAAGTATTGAAGCAGTTACGAGCAGATCATCATCCAAGAGGGGACGTTTTCCTTGCATGGGCGAATCACCTGAACCCAACAACACGTTTTTGGAGTTAGAGTTGCTGCATGGCATGCATGTCTATTGTATACTGAATGACCATCACAACTATAAATATTGGTATGTTACTATAGTCTTACTGAAGCCTATTTCCTATTTCATCTCCATGTGTCATATTTAGGGTTTTTGGGCCTGCAACCTGTTTTGCATACAAATCAAATTATTTTATCATACACACCTGAAACATATAAACTGACAAACAATCATCATTATTTGTCAGTATAAAGTTAGAATATCAGTTGGGATATTACAGTGGTATTAGAGCATGTTCCTCTCCAGCTGTGGGTTTGAACATGAACAGTAAATGAATCTAGAAGAAACTGCTTTTGTGACTTATAGAAGAAGGAAGGGAAGGTACATAGAGGATCTGAAATTTGAAGAGATTAAATTGGAAGACATAGATTCAGACATGGACCCAACAGGGATACACTATGATAGAGGAAAGAGAGCATGGGAAGATGAAGACAAAATGGCATTCCAAAGCTTGGTTAGCGCCTTTAATGACTTAGCTAAGAGATAGAAAGAGATGTTACATGCTATAAACATGTTGGTTATTAAGCCAGAGCAGTGTCAAAACAATCTACCAATTTCACCGGGAGATAGAGGATCCACCAGTAGTAGCGGGAGACATGTGTACACTCATATGCAGAACACTCCTCACATATCCAATAAACCTTCCATGCCTACCATGCCTCATTTTCTGGAAAATGCCATCATAGGACCAGTCATACCAGCCGAACTTAGTGAACCATTTGGGGGTTATCTACTGGAATACAAGGATTTGGGAGATGAGTTCCATTTAGTTATGTCATTCTCAGACTTCGGCAATATGAAAAGCAGGAATTGACCAAGGAATTTTAACAGAGGGTTTACTCAGAACTATGAATTACAGAAGACCGTAGGCAAGTTGACCATTCCTAATTTTGACGGATCTCGCGGTTGTTGCTTACTAAATTGTCATTGATTCCAACAAGTGTGTCTTGGTGCCCCTTGAGGAGTCCCTAAGGGTTAGAAACTTAGAAGTCTGGCAATGTCAAATGAGACCTTTTGACCTTGTCCAAGCCCAAGTCTAAAGCCCTTGAGCCCTTAGGACAATGGCAAAAGCCCTGCCTACCCTTTATTGTGTTTAAGTTCCTCTAAGTTATTTCTATGGTTCCCCAGGTCCATAACCTATGCCCTAGTACCCTAGAAAGTGTCCTTGGTGGGTTGAAGAAGTTGTAGAACTTCAAAAAGGCCAAATGACCAATTCTGTGGTCATTTGTGTTTTAATGAGGTCATGGTACCCTTGGAGATGGTCTTTTGTTAATTAGGGTCCCAACCACATATTGTTGATTGTCATACATGTCATGGTTGAAGCCCTTGTGATGTGGAGCACATCCTTGCTTGTGGCGACTTTGATGACCTAATAACAAACCCTAAAACTCTTACCTTTGGTCCCTAAGCCCACAAACTAGAACTTGACCCTATGATGTATGCCTTGCCCTTAAAACACTAATAATGCCTTAATGTTGCATAATGTTGCCCTTTTGAGCCCATGATGATGCCCATTGCACCTTTACATTGATTAGCCCTTGAAGCCCTCATTTGGTGACCCTTAAACCCACAAGTTCTCTTAAAATCCATTAAACCCTTGCATTAAGTGTTGAATGTTAAAACAATTTTAAAAACTAATAAAATATTTAAACTCCCCTTGTTAAGGTCGACCCCATTAAGAGATTGTTTTAAAAACAAAATTTAATTAGTAAATTGCGTAACCCTCCCTTGAAGTCGTCCCTAGCTCTCAACGCCTAGTAGGTGTATTAATACACAAAAGTTTGCCATAACTTGGATCATCAACGAATGCATCAACATATAGTGGATTGAGGCAGCGTACACCCAAATTTTCAACATAGATATTTTTTTTTTGGGGTAAAGTCAACACAAAAACAGTTCGAATTTTGAAGTCATCTGAATAGTCCGAGTTTTCTCTTCGGGTACTCAATAGCTGTTTGGTGTTCACTGCTGCCTTTTTATCATAGACCTTTCTTACACAGCCTTGAAAGTGTTGAATTTTCTTAAATTGCTTAGATGATATCTTAAAACAATTAGTCACTAGAAGATCACTAAAAGAACAACATGCACAGAAACATAAGAACACAAGAACACAAAGATTTTCCTCGGGGAAACCACAAGGGAGAAAACCCCACAAAACTTCCTCAGTATAGAACTCAACCAGTGCAATGTAAAACCTAGACAACAACTGCTCTCTTCTTTCTGGCGCACTAATCCTTCTCTCTCTTGCTAAGACAGCTTGAGTGAGTGTGTCCAAATGGAGAGGAGTGTTTCCCTATTTATATTCTTTAGTTGACTTGACTACCAACCTAGCAGGGCCGACTTCTCTAACTGATTGGGCCCACTTGACAACTTGACACCACAAAATAACATTTATTATATTGACACTTGGGTACTATTGACCCGACTTACATTCGGAGGTTTACATTGCTTCTTTCAATGACACTAACAAGACCAAACTCATCTCCCGAAGGAGGAATACAATACATCTTAGAATATCTTCCGAAGTTACAATAATTTAACACTCCCTCTTAACTAGGAAGGTATTCAACCATAGCAACATTCGCTACTACAACTGTACAACTGTCTGGTGAGACTCTATATGTCATAGGAAGTTTTGGAACATTGTCTAACATCTTCATCATCGATCTCCGCTGGAACAACTTCTGTAATCTTCATCTTTCGTACGCTCTTGGACATCTTCTATTTGTCTTCTACTGAATCATCTTCTGGACCATCTTCTGTAATCTCCATCTTTCGTATGTTCTTGGACATCTTCTATTTGTCTTCTACTGAATCATCTTCTATTTGTCTTCTTCTATCAGTATGAGAATACTGTGACATCTTCCTACATCTCGTGGATATTGGATCATCGTCTATCTCGTCAGTGTATGATTACTGGATCATCTTCTATCAGATCAATATGTGGATACTGAGACATTATCTGTAACTTTATTATCTGCAACATCTGTGTAAGGATACTAATAACATCAACAATCATCATTAGCCTGTTAGTGCTAAAACCTCAACAACAACCAATGCTAGATTATCATCTGCATAACCAACATAGAGATGCCGGAACATCAAAACCATCATCAGTATAAGAATACTGAAGTAACAAGTAACTCTAGTCACCAGTGTATTGTCACTGATACGAACTCAATCAATCAATTGATCAATCATCAATACTGAAGCAAACAAACATCTCAACAATACAGAGCAACAACATCTCAACAATCATCAGTATAACAATACTGCAACAATAATCATCGACAACCAACATCATATCAAAACTGTAATATTCATCAAGCATATCAACAATCAACAACAGCCAATAGTATAGCAATACAACACCAATCATCAAGCATCTCAACAATCATAGTCAATCAACACTCATCACCAACCAACAGTATAGCAACACTGCAACAATCATCAACAATCAACAATATAGCAATACAGAGGATACATCTTGCCCTTCAACGTCTCGGAGCAACATCACGATGAGTTCTCTGGTAGATCCACCCGGGCATTTTGTCTAACTTACTAACTCTTTTGAGCCAAACAAGTTTAGTTAGATAGATGGATCTCCCTGAGGACCAACCAAGCCTTGTCTGGCTTACTAACCCTTTCGGGCCAAACAAGCCTAGCCAAACATACTTGTTATCACATATATAGTAGCCTAGCTACCATATTCTATTTTTCAGACACAGTACATTTTTTAGCCAGATCTCTTACATATGAGATGCTGAGATGAGCAGTTTATATGGATCATTTTGTATTAGTGGACTATTGTACTCTCCCATGTCAGGACTGAGTCTCAGGACACTCAGATTTGAGGACCGATGTAGCTATTTATGTTATTTCAAAGCAGTCATGGATGCCTAGCGTTATATTAGTTCTTTCTCATTGGACAGATGGTGTCTCAAATGGATTTTATTGCATGGTTATGACTCAACATTTTATATGTGTTATGGTTATTATTGCTCTTATACTGATTCTTGTGACATGTATTAACTTGTGGTATCATGATCTAGCGGTCATAATTATATGGACTTGGTTGTATCTTGTACTATGTATTGATGTCCTTTCTTAGACTTGGAAGTTCTTGATCTATACTCATTGGTTTTACCCTCCTTAGGGAGAATAGAGGTAGTCATTTCCACCATTGTTTTGGCTTGCTAGTGTTGGTTCCATCATCCACTGTCTTCACCCATCCATTTCCTTCCATTTTAGTTTTCAACCCGACTGACTTCTTGACTTATGGCATGGAGGGCCTTTTTTCCCCGCTAGAACTTTTGTTGGACAAGCCTCCCTGTTTATTTTGTGTCTCGGCTCTGAGTTGGTGACAGAACTTGCCTTTGGTGAGTTGGATTGTATGCCTAAATCATTCTGGTCGGTTGTCCCGATGTTTGGCATTGTGCAGAACTCCCCTTAGTCACTCGAGATGTTATTGGCTAAAACTGAAAGCTCATGTACTGCTTATATTGGAAATACTGAATATGCGCCCATGGAAAATGAAAATTGTAAAACTGTGTTTCTTAACATATGTAAAAAGGGCAAGAGCAATGAAATGCTAAAATACTCCTTGAAGAGTATAATAAAAGGTCCAAAAAAGCAATGATTAAAAATGTGCTATATCCAAAAATTGCTGATCTTATTAAAATAAATATGTCCCGGATGAAAGCTGCGATTAGCTATGCTTTTAAGCACTGGTGAAGTCCCAAAAGGCCATGGAATAAAATGATGATCCTAATGAACTTGGATCAAGCTTGATGTAGACATGATGCCTAAGTTGAATAAGCACTCTCTAAACAACTCACCCATTTGTGAGGCACTGCCATTCCTTGTGTTGTTGTTTGTCTGACATTGGTTATAGTGAGTTTCCCTTTTCCTTATCCAAAGTGTCATGATGTTGAGTAGGAAGTCATCCTTAGCCTTAGCCTTGTCATCTTTCACCCTTCACCCTTCACTAGCAAATTGGCTATAGCTATGAAGTGGGTATAGTCTTGAAAGTCTAAGTCTGAGTAATAATAAATAAAGCTTTATATATGTATTGGTTGAGTTACCGCCAGTGAAATGAATGCTACTTGTTGTGATTGTTACTTGAATGAGTTGTAGAGCATGTCCTAACCTTTTAACACTTGCAGCGGATGAATATAGTCTGAGATATTTTGGTGTCTGATTATTCACAGATGGTTCTATTGTTTACTGGAGATGATTGATGATCAGATAGAGACCTATGAGGGGTATGAGTATACACCTTAGATAGATCTGGACTCTCTGAGTCTAATGAGACAGTTTATTTCCAGTTCTGGACATTTGCAGATGTGATTAGGCTCATTCTGCTTTCTGATGTAGTTTTTCTTCATAGATTGATACTTTTGAGCAGGGAGATGTTTCAGTTGGATCTCCTAGGGCGTTGTATGGGCATAGGAGGGTGCAGCCACTTGTTTGTACCATAGTACCCCCATTCCAGAGAGCCTGGTGGGCTCAGTTTGACAACGCAGGCAACCTAGGACGCTGTTTTGGCAGGATCACGTTTCCCGAGGCAGATTAAAAAATGATTAAATGGCTATTGAAGAAATCGATTTGGGCTACTGAGGCAAAGAAATGGCATGGGGTGAGTCACAATGATGAGAGTGATGTCTTCCACACCTTCAGTAGTTGCAGCATTTGATTGGGCCCACACCTATTTTTGGGCATTTTTATATTATTTTCTGGAGCTTTTTAGAGGCTCACGATTTCCTCAAGGAGGCACAAAAGTCGAAGAATTAAATGATTATATTATTTATTGTGCCATGGGGACACCCAAAGGGAGTTAGTCAAACACTCCTTGGACCCACCATGTGCTTTCATTTATTTCTTGTTGAGTGGGTTACCTTTTTATGGGTGGGTTAGTCCACTTTGGTAAATTATGGTTATATTGATCCATGTATTGTATGTTGAGCTCATCTCAAGCATTGATTAGAACATTTCATCTTTTAATCTTAGCCACTCGTTTTGAAAGTGGTTAGGATTTGGTTATGATTGAGGTTCTCTCATTTCTATTTAAAGGAGAGAGCTTCTCATTTGTAAGGGGTCTTTGGCTCTTGGATTTGAATAATAGAAAGACTTTTTTGTGGAAATTTTTCTGGATCTGCTTTGCATTTGATGTGCTCAAATGGTGATTTGCTAGTCTTCAGCTTCCTAGCATTGTGGAAATTCTCGTGAGATCTATATTTTTCGTGGCTATCATTGTTTTGTCTACAAGAGGGCGTTTTGGCTGGAGTGTTTTTGTAGGGGGACCTCAATTCGCTCGGTTCTCTTCGTCTTGGATCAGGGGGTTTTCATTAGTTTCATTGTGATCTATGATTACTTCATTTTACTGTCTTGTAGCATTCAGTTTCTTTATCTTGTATTAACAAATCTGATATGGTTGACTGTAATGTCCTCTTTCGATTAGGCCTTGAGGCCCAAAACCGCTAACCTATGTGATTCCTGTGGGTTCGAGCGGTTACTGACAGCTAGGGAATCAGCTGAGGACTGATGCCATCCATAGAAGATCTAGGGCATAATCATTAGGTCAAGAAGGGCCACCGGGGCCAAAGGCCACCTCCGTGCATGCCATCCAAGCATTATTTAATGATGCATGCACTCTTTAAGTCTCCATCCTCATGCATGTAAGTCAACTGCAAATTAGAAGATAAAGTGACCTAATTAGGTCAAAGATTAGGGTTTTCGCAGTTGAAAGTTATAAAAGAGGGATAAAGCGAAAGGAGACTTCACTTTTTGATTATTATTATTTTGGGAGCTCTTGGATAGCAGCACAGCGTGCCGCACAACAGTTGGGGTTGGAGACAGAGTCTTCAGCTAACCGGATTTCGGCAGTGAAACATCTGTCCTAGTCTCATTCCAGGTAAGCCATACAGGTTCACCATTTGTTCTTACATTCATTCATAAGTTATCCAGTATATGGTATAGATCGTTGCAGGGACACGTGTGCAGCCGTAAGGGGGGGTTTTCAGCCAGAAAGCCCTAATCAGTTGCAGGGCCTTCAGATCTCAGCTTTACTCTGAAACTTAGGCACCATTCTCATCATCAGCATCATACTCCAGTACCCGGTGATTATCAGATCCGTCCGTGCTCATCCGGAGCAGTTATCAGCAATTTCGGGATCCAGGGGGCGTGAGCAGCTGTCTCTCTGGAGCAAGTCGCTATCCTGCCTAGAGATCTCAGAAATCCCGCATGTACCAGGCATTCTCTCCGGCACGGGAAGGCTATCAGTCCTGCAAATCGACAGCATCATCGGACACCTCCTTCACTGAAAGCGTCACCCTTTTCTGACTGGAGTTCTTGCTGCTGGGGGTTCACCAGGAAGAAGAAGAGATTTTCCCATCTCTGATCCAGTTCTCGGTGCTTGCATACTATCTCAGGAGCAGTCTAGTCGGCTTATCAGTGGTAAGTGTTCATTTTGTCCCACAAACCATAACCCTAATTTTTGCTATAAAATAGGGATTTTCGCATGGCAGTTTGCATGCCCAGTTGTATCAGCATATTTGCTTAGAAATAGAAAATATCGGGATTTGGGATATTACAGTGGTATCAGAGCTATCTTCTTGGCCAGCTGTGGGCTTAAGAAATGAAACGTAGATGAATACAGGAGGAGACCCTTTTGTAACCTATAGGAGGAGAAAGAGTAGATACACAGGGGAGTTTGAGGATATCCAACTAGAAGATACCAATTCAGATATGGAACAAACAGGTATACACTCGGATAGGGGAAAAGGAATGGGAGAAGAGGAGGATTGGATGGAGTTTCGCAGCTTGGTCTCTGCATTGCAAGACTTAGCCAAAGGACAAAAAGATGTACTCAATGCAATCAACAGACTATCAGCGAAACCGGAAACAGGAATCAACAGTACACCTACCTCACCGGTAGATTGGGGATCTACAAGCAGCAGTGGAAAGATAGCGTACACTAACATTCAGAATACTTCGCACATATACAACAGACCTTCTATTAGGCCTACCATGCCTCACTTCTTGGTAGATACAGTAGGGGGCCCGGTCGTGCAGGTAGAACCTAGCAGGCCTTTTGGGGCTTATTTACAGGAGTATAGAGACTTAGGGGATGAATTTCATGTTGCCATGTCTTTTTCAGATTTTTGCAACATGAAGAGTAGAAACAGGCCCAGGAATTTCAACAAGGGTTTCAATCACAACTATGAGCTGCAGAAGACCTTGGGCAGGTTGACCATCGCAAACTTTGATGGGACTCGCGGAGGATCAGCGAGGATATGGGTTCAAAAGTTGGATACCTATTTCCAACTCAACCCCATGACAGAGACAGACACCATTGAATTGGCTACACTTCACTTGGACGGAGAAGCTCACGAGTGGTGGTACCACGGATTGGTGACATTGGGTCACAACACCATACATTCCTACGGTGAGTTCACTCAAAAGTTCATAGAGAGGTTTGACAGGAAAGATCCAGAGATACATTTCAGGGAGTTGGCTCAACTCAAACAGACCGGTAGTGCAGAAGCTTTCATTTCAGAATTTCAGAGGATAGCCGTTATAGTAACAGACGTGTCAGAGAGCAGATTGACCATGTTATTCACTGAGGCCCTCACAGAGCCACTACGGGGATGGGTGAAAGCCTACAAACCCCTCACTCTGCAGGATGCCA
>LPNX010717971.1:950213-1012932 GCA_001517045.1 Pseudotsuga menziesii
GGCAACTCCAGCATGGAGTGCAACTACTAGATCCCAAAATTGAATGTCGCCTTAGGTAACTATCAGATGACAGACTCTTTTTATGTAGTGGATGTAGCGGATACTCATGTGGTATTGGGTGTTTAGTGGCTTTATTCTATAGGGAAATACACTACAGACTACAGGGCAATGGAAATGGAGTTCCAGGGGCTAGACGGCAAACAGGTAGTTTTGAGTGACATGAACACTTATCCCCCAAAACCGGTCTCATCACAGAGGATGGAGGCAGTACTCCGACAGGATGATATAGAATGGGCTGCAGAATGTTTGGTCACCTTCAGGAAACCCCCAGAGACTAGCACACAACATCCAAGTGACATTCAAACCTTGCTACAGAAACATGAAAAGGTTTTTCGGGACCTTCCATCAGGTAGACCACTAGACCGAGGTTTTGAACACATCATCGAGCTAGAGGAGGGGACACAAGCAGTCATCACCACTCCTTATAGGCATCCCAAAAGGTACAAGGATGAGATTGAGAAAACCATCAAAGAATTACTGGAGCTTGGATATATTCGGCCCAGTTCTAGCCCCTTTGCATCCTCAGTAGTACTGGTCAAAAAGAAGGATGGTACACTGCGAATGTGCATCGATTATTGAGCACTCAACAAAAAGACCATTAAGAACAGGTATCCCATTCCCAGAATTGACGAACTCATGGATGAGCTTCGGGGAGCTCAATACTTCTCCAAGATCGATCTTCGCTCGGGATACCATCAGACCAGGGTAAGGGACCAGGACATCTCCAAAACAACTTTTCGCTGTCACTATGGTCACTATGAGTTTTTGGTCATGCCCTTTGGACTTACCAATGCTCGGGCCACTTTTTAGTCATGCATTAACCACACCTTCAGAGCACAGCTACGTAAGTTTTTGCTCGTATTCTTTGATGACATCCTGATTTACAGCAAAACATGGGAAGAGCATCTGAAACACCTGGACGAAGCATTGAGTATTTTAGAAGAACATTCGCTTTATGCAAAAATGTCCAAGTGTGAGTTTGGCATGAAGGAAATGCTGTATTTAGGACACATAATCAATGCAGAAGGAGTACAGGTTGACATGGAGAAAATCCGAGCTATCAGAGATTGGCCCGCGCCAAAAACAGTTACAGAATTGAGGGTTTCTTAGGTCTGTGCACTTATTACCTACGGTATGTTAAGGGATTCTCCCAATTTGTAGCACCCCTCACAGATCTCACCAAGAAAGGAGCGTTCACTTGGACAGACTTCGCACATAAAACTTTCAAGGAGATGAAGGTTATTATGAGTTCTTGTCCAGTTCTAGCATTACCAGACTTCTCACAACCCTTTGTAGTAGAATGTGATGCCTCAGGGGAAGGGTTAGGAGCAGTGTTGATGCAGAATCATCACCCTATTGCATTTGAGAGCCGTAAACTGAAGAACTATGAGCGCCATTAATCCATATATGACAAAGAGATGCTAGCCATCTTGCATGCTCTCACAAAATTCAGACAGTACCTGGTGGGCAGTCAGTTCAAAATCAAAACCGATCATAACAGCCTCAAGTATTTCCTGGAGCAGAAGGAACTGAATGAACGACAGCAGAAATGGGTCAGCAAAGTACAAGCCTACTATTTCGAGATCGAGTATGTAAAAGGTAAGAATAATGTAGTAGCTGATGCATTATCCAGGCGTCCAGCCCCATTATCTCTCAGTAGTATATCCACGGATTGGAGGGCACTTCTCTTAGTGGAATACTGCAAATAGAAATTCGCTTGCGAATTATTGCACGGGCAAATTCAGGATGACAGGTACAGGATTGTGGACGACATCATCTATTACAAAAACAGGATATACCTTGTTCCAGAATCCACATTGAGGAAAAAGATCATTCAGGCAGCCCACGATTCTCCTTTATCAGGGCATCAAGGTTTCTTAAAGACCTACAGGCAGATCAGAGAGAGGTTCTCATGGAAAGGCCTCAAGGGGGAAATTATGTAGCATGTCTGGGAATGTAGCATCTGTCAGCAGAACAAGATTGAGAACACCCATCCAGCAGGGTTACTCCAGCCACTACCGATTCCAGAGCAGAAGTGGGAAAGCATCTCCATGGACTTTATTTCAGGCTTTCCCAAGGTCCAAGGACGAGATTGTTTATATGTAGTAGTTGACAGACTGACCAAGTTTGCACATTTCTTCTCGATATCATTAGACTACTCGGCAGCTCAAGTGGCTGAGTTATTCTTTAGGGAGGTCTTCAAGTTACACGGGTTACCTAAGACCATTGTCAGTGATCGGGATAGCAGATTCACAGGTGCCTTCTGGCAGGAACTGTTCAGATTGGTGGGGACCGAACTGGCTACTAGTACGAGTTATCATCCTGAGTGACGGGAAAACGGAAATAGTCAACAAGTGGATTGGAGGATATTTAAGGAACTATGTAGCAGGGCAGCAGCGAACCTGGATCAAATGGCTACACCTAGGAGAGTATTGCTACAATACTACCTATCACATGTCTATTAGGATGACTCCTTTTAAGGCATTATATGGTTACGAGGCCTTGGACTATGCAGATTTGACATTTGGAGATAGTAGGGCTCCTAAGGCTAAGGATTGGATACAGGACAGTCAGGACATTCTGAAAATATTGAAGGAGAATTTACAAAGAGCCCAGAATCAACAGAAGTTGTATGCCGACAAACACAGGATTGAGCGGAGCTTTGAGGTAGGGGATTTAGTATACTTAAGGCTCCAGCCTTATAGACAGTCCTCACTTAAGAAAAAAGGACCAGAGAAGTTAAAACCCCGCTTCTATGGACCATACAGAATAATCAGGAAGGTGGGAGAGGTGGCATACGAACTAGAACTTCCACAGGGAAGCAAAATTCACAATGTGTTCCATGTATCTAATCTGAAGAAGACCCTTGGGCAACACATTGCCCCATCTACCGAATTGCCTCCTTTAGATGATGAAGGACTGCTGATACTGATTCCCGAACGGATCATACAGACTAGAGAAAGGAAGCTCAGGAATAGGGTAATCAGAGAATACTTGGTTCAATGGAAAGAACTATCGCCAGAGGATGCCACCTGGGAAGGTGAACAGGTATTGCAGCATCCCAGTTTGAAGTTGCTTGAGGACAAGCAATCTCAAGCGGGGAGGACTGTAATGTCCTCTTTCGATTAGGCCTTGAGGCCCAAAACCGCTAACCTATGTGATTCCTGTGGGTTCGAGCGGTTACTGACAGCTAGGGAATCAGCTGAGGACTGATGCCATCCATAGAAGATCTAAGGCATCATCATTAGGTCAAGAAGGGCCACCGGGGCCAAAGGCCACCTCCGTGCATGCCATCCAAGCATTATTTAATGATGCATGCACTCTTTAAGTCTCCATCTGCATGCATGCAAGTCAACTGCAAATTAGAAGATAAAGTGACCTAATTAGGTCAAAGATTCGGGTTTTCGCAGTTGAAAGTTATAAAAGAGGGATAAAGCGAAAGGAGACTTCACTTTTTGATTATTATTATTTTGGGAGCTCTTGGAGAGCAGCACAGCGTGCCGCACAACAGTTGGGGCTGGAGACGGAGTCTTCAGCTAACGAGATTTCGGCAGTGAAACATCTGTCCTAGTCTCATTCCGGGTAAGCCATACAGGTTCACCATTTGTTCTTACATTCATTCATAAGTTATCCAGTATATGGTATAGATCGTTGCAGGGACACATGTGCAGCCGTAAGGGGGGGTTTTCAGCCAGAAAGCCCTAATCAGTTTCAGGGCCTTCAGATCTCAGCTTTACTCCGAAACTCGGGGACCATTCTCATCATCAGCATCATACTCCGGTACTCTGTGATTATCAGATCCGTCCGTGCTCATCCGAAGCAGTTATCAGCAATTTCGGGATCCAAGGGGCGTGAGCAGCTGTCTCTCTGGAGCAAGTCGCTATCCTGCCTAGAGATCTCAGAAATCCCGCATGTACTAGGCATTCTCTCCGGCACGAGAAGGCTATCAGTCCTGCAAATCGGCAGCATCATCGGACACCTCCTTCACTGAAAGCGTCACCCTTTTCTGACTGGGGTTCTTGCTGCTGGGGGTTCACCAGGAAGCAGAAGAGATCTGCCCATCTCCGATCCAGTTCTCGGTGCTTGCATACTATCTCAGGAGCAGTCTAGCCGGCTTATCAGTGGTAAGTGTTCATTCTATCCCACAAACCCTAACCCTAATTTTTGCTATAAAATAGGGATTTTTGCATGGCAGTTTGCATGCCCAGTTGTATCAGCATATTTGCTTAGACATAGAAAATATCGGGATTTGGGATATTACATTGACGTTTGCTCATGCAGGGTAGGGGGCGCATTGGTGGCTTGGAGCTTGCATATGCCATAGAAATCATAGGGATCTTCCAGAATTGATCGGGATAGCAAAGATCGTCACTGTTACAGACTTCTACAAGCATTTCTAGGTAAGATCCAGCAGGTAAGTCTGTTCTTTTTCAGATCTTATTCCATTGTACCTTGCTTTTCTTCAACTTTTTCTGAAAACTCCTAAAGCACTAAAAACCCTAAAAAATAATAAACTTGGGAATAGTCCGATCTTTTGCCAAACCATTTCTGGGTTCATAGATCGGGCCTCTCCTTCATCAAATCAACTGAAAAGCTGGTCAAATTCCTCACAGTTTGAACTAGATCTGATTTTTAAGCAAAAAACTGCATAACCCCCCACTGAAAATTTGACCTGCTAGGGTTTTGACTTTTTCTGAATTCTGACTTCACAGGCGGATAGATCGGGTCCCACATAGTCCAAATCAACCCCAACGCTGTCCAATTGCTTGACCATTTGATCTAGATCTGAAAAATTGACTGAAACATCCCTAGCGCCCTCATTGAAAACTGGACTTTTTCGGAAGTGATTTTTTCCGAAATCTGACAAGATAGGCTGATAGATCAGGGCCTAAGCACTCCAGAACACCCCCAATGTTGAGCTAGTTCTTTCCGGTTTGCCCTAGATTTGAAAAATCAGTTTTCAGCCTCCTAGCCCCATCATCAGATTTTGACTTTTATAGATCTGATTTTTCTGCTGATTTCTTGACTTGGGCTTGTAAATCAGGTCATCTTGACCTCTTTTTTCCTTCAACGCTGAGCCATTAGCCTCCAGGTGACCCTAGAACTGTAGATCTGCCCTTCTAAGCCCTAGCGCTAGCCTTCCATTGAGCTGGTTTTCCCGTACCTTAGCTTCTCCGGATAATTACTTTTTGGGTTTGTAGATCAAGGTGTATCCCAGGTGGGTTCTCTGAAACGTTGGTTTACTGCTGACTCCATTGCCCAATGTACACAAGGCACTGATCTCCTAGCTAGCGCTAGCCCCATCTTGACCTCATTTTTACTCCTTTTGCCAACACCTACTGATAACTCAAGTCACCTATTTTTCACTAAGATTGTCCCCTGGGTACTAGGCAGTCCCAACTCTGTTCTTGCTCACCCTGTCACAGTTACGTTTCCCAAGACAGTGGTCATTTCCATCAGTTGCTAGTACCTTAACCCTAGAGCTAGGGTTTCCATTTACCTTGCACCTTAAGTACCCTGAAGCCCCATCTGATCTTCTTCTGGTGTCTAGGTCCGATCTCTCCTATCGGGAGCAGATCTGGATCTCCCCCATTGTTGTCTTGGACTAGGATAACATAAAGTGAAGGCTGCCTTGATTGGCGTGACAACCATCCATTTGGGAGTCTAGGCAGTTGTGGTTCCACCCCTTAGTTGCTTGCCCCTCTACCATCCATCCTGGATCCACCTCACATAGGCAACTACAAGGCGGGTGATAACAATACTAATCCCCCTAGAATTGACAGGCCTTGTCTGGCTTACTAACCCTTTCCGACCAAACAAGCCTAGCTAGACATACCCTCCTCTAGACTGAGCTACTCACCACTGCATCCATCATCCAACTACTGTCACTCCCTCTTTTGAGAGAGGTCCTTTCGGACTACACCAAGCTTGTCTCGAAAGTATTCAAACTTTACACGAGCCAGAGGCTTAGTCAATTCATCTGCTACTTGTTCCTCTGTGGGAACATACTTGAGCTTTACAGCTCCCTTCTGAACCATATCTCGGATGAAATGATATCTGATCTCAATATGTTTTGAGTCTTGACTTATCATGAAACACGAAATTCTCCGTCATCTTGATTCAACTCTAATTATCACAAAGGATATCAGTGACATCTATCTCTGCATTGAATAATCCTGCCAACATCTTTTGAAGCCATACTGTTTTGCTACATGCTGAACATGTTGCAATGTATTTTGCTTTTGCCTTACTAAGTGTAATATTGGTCTGCTTTTTATTGAACCAAGAGATCATGCCTGATCTTAGACTAAAACAACATCTAGATGTACTCTTCCTATCTTTGGCACTTCCGCTAGTTACCACCTAAGTTGTACTTAGTGGTTTTTTATCAAGTGAGCTTGGTGAACCGGACAAAGATGATTTGTTTGGACTTCAGAAGACCTTCAGAATTGCTTCTGGGAAGTGCTTGTTGTACTATATCACATGTTCATAACCCATAGGGGAGTTGTAATAAAATGTTCTAGCATGGTAGTGTCTGTAAAAGACTCCGTCTCCTAGACTTACTTGTCAATACGATCAGCGCAAGGTGTTTTTTTCCTTGGCTATTATTGGTTGTTGAATAAATGACCGATAATTTTTGAGTTTTTCACTCAATACCTCCAAAGTTGGGGTGGTCGGCTTGGCATTTAGGCCTATTGAGGTTATTAGAGCCTGTGTGTCAATGTATAAACATGCTAGGCATTATGGTCGAGTCATATGAACATGTGCTAAGTCCCCCTAGGTTTTGTTTTTGTTAGTTTTTAATTTTCATTTTCCACAAAACTTAGGCTATTTTTTAATAGTCTAATTGGAAAAATTGGTCTTGTAATAAAAGTGGGGTTAAAAGTCAGATTCAGTCATGGGGGTGCTCATTTTCTAACTCAGAGCACCTGATAAACCCATAAACCCACTTTTCCTAAGTTTTGAGTGATTTTCCCATCACTCAGGTTAGAAAACCCTAAAAATCAAATATTGATTATTTTAATTGATAAATTAATTAAATAATGGAGAAAATCCAAATTCCTAAATCAGTGGGATTTGCTCCGATTTGACTAAAATCAGTCTCATCGGCTTTGGATTGACTAGAGCTGACCATGCCTTGATTAAAGGAGTTGATCGGGGCTGAAGAGGGAGTGCACCACAGCATGCATCGTTGGGATTTGCACCCTCTCTCTCTCCTCCACACGTGTGGGTTCATCTAGATGTGGTTTGGTTGATGTTTAAGTTAACCGGTTGATGTGTCAGTCCGATCAGCACTCCGATTGTCAGTTACACTCAAATCAGACTCAGTTAGACTCAGATCAAGCTCATCTTGACTCCTCATGCAGTTGCAGTCCCTCTCTCCTTGGGAATTACGCCCCCTCTGGGCTAGGGTTTCAGTTTTTGCTATAAATAAAGCACAGTTTCCTCCTTTCGAAGCTAGTTAGAGTTGGATTGAAGAGCTGTTGCTATTGGAATGTTGCTATATTTTTCATTGAAATAAAGAGAAGCTTTGGAGGAAAGATGGTGTCATGTTATTAACGCCTCTCCCTATTTATATTCTTCCTCTCACTTAACTTTTCACTCAACTAAGTTGGCCCTACTAAACTTGACTGGGCCGACTTCTCTAGGACTCAAAACAACTTAATATTATATTTAGGAGGGTGCTAATAACCTGAGTTACAACGGAGGGTTTTCCTCACGACTCTCTACTGACCTAATACAATAATATCATCCTGACGGAGGAATAATAACATCTCCAAAAGGTTCCATCAATAAAATACATTTAGAATTTTCTTCGAAGTTACAATAATTCAACACTCCCCCTTAACGAGAAGGGTATTCTACAACAATAACAATAGCAATAGGAGAAGAGAGAGAACATCTTCAACATCATCGGGGTGATACATCTATAAATCATTGGAAGCTTTTCATCATCTTTGACATATAGTCTTCATCTTCAATTTCAGTAGCAACACCACTTTGTTCGTTCGGTCAACAACATCATCATCAACATTTGTCTTTTCAATCAACAACATTATCATCAACAATACTTTGACCTTTCGATCATCATCATCATCATCATCAGCAATACTTTGAGCAACATCATCAGCAATACTTTGATCTTTTGATTAGCAACATCATCATCATCAGTAACGACTTTCAATCCACAATACGAAGATGAAAGTCTACAGATCACTTTAGGACTTAAGTCCAGGGATGATACAATCCTACCACATTCTCGAAGACCGAAGTTTCTAGATACCATTACAGGATAATCACTCCCCATCACTTTAGGAGTTCGGTCCAAGGATGATGCAATCCTACCACATTCTCGAAGACCGAAGTATCTAGATACTATTACGGGATAATCACTCCCTATTACTTTAAGACTTAGGTCCAAGGATGATGCAATCCTACCACATTCTCGAAGACCGAAGTCTTCGGATACTATTACGGGATAATCACTCCCTATCACTTTAGGACTTACATCCAAGGATGATGCAATCCTGCTTCTTTCTCGGAGACGTAAGTCTATGGATCACTTTAGGACAAGTGTCTAGGGATGATACAAGCCCACTTCTTTCTTGGAGACAGAAGTCTACGGATCACTTTAGGGCAAGTGTCTAGGGATGATACAATCCCACTGCAACATCACTACTCCCCCTTTCAGGGAAGGTCTTTTCGAACAACACCAAGCTTGTCTCGAAAATATTCGAACTTTATTCGAGACAGAGGCTTTGTCAACACATCGACAACTTGTGCATTGGTACTCACATACTGGAGCTTTATGGCTCCCTTCTATATCATATCTAGATTGTAGAAATACCAGGTTTCTATGTGCTTCGATTTATCATGGAACACTGGGTTCTCTGTCATCTTTATACAACTCTGGTTATAACATAGAATCACTGTGGTATCCAACTCCAGGTTAAATAGACTTGACATCATCTTCCGAAGCCATATGGCTTCACAACTAGCAGAGCAAGCTGCTATGTATTCTGCTTCAGCTGTGCCAAGAGCAACATTGGGTTGTTTCCTGCTAAACACTGAAATCATAGAAGACCCCAGACAATAACATCCACTTGATGTGCTTTTCCTGTCTGAGACACTTCCAGCCCAATCTGCATCTGTATAGCCATACAATCTATAGTCATGGTTTCCATCAGTATAGACCAAAGTCTATTGTTCCTTTCAGATATCTCATCACATGTTTTGCAGTTACCAGGTGAACACGTCTAGGTTGAACTAGATACTGACTCAAGGTGTTCACAGCAAAACAAATGTTTGGTCTGGTATTTGTTAGATACATCAACGACCCAATAATCTGTCTGTATTGATCCACTAATTCTGATGATTCATCAGCCAACAACTTCAGGTTGGTATCCATGGGTGTGGCCATGGCTTTACATTCCAACATATCAAATCTTTTCAAAATTTCTACTGCATACTTTCCTTGATTGAGAAAGATTCCTTCTGAGTTCTGCGATACCTCTAGACCTAGAAAATAATGCATTAACCCAAGGCCTTTCATCTCAAATTCCTTAGCGAGCTTCTTCTTGCATTCTACAATCTGTTTCTCATTCCCTGTCAGAAATAGGTCACTAGTATGACATGTTCATCTTCTATAACCTTGAAGTAAAGGTTAGGGTCGGCTTTACTCTTGGTAAAGTCCAAGCTCGTTAGGAAACTATCTATCCT
The DNA here is from genome assembly GCA_001517045.1 of Pseudotsuga menziesii. Lineage (NCBI taxonomy): Eukaryota > Viridiplantae > Streptophyta > Pinopsida > Pinales > Pinaceae > Pseudotsuga > Pseudotsuga menziesii. The sequence goes on from LPNX010717971.1 coordinate 959,994, forward strand.
TCCATACCAAGCTCTAGGAGCTTGCTTCAGGCCATATAGGGCCTTCTTCAACTTGCATACGTGAGTCCGTATGTCTTCAACTTCAAATCCTTGTGGCCGTTCTATGTATACTTCTTCCTCAATCACACCATTCAGAAAGGCTGTCTTTACATCCATCTGGTGTAAGTTCCACTTCATCATGGATGCAAGTGCCATGATGGCTCTAATCGAAGTATACCTTGCTACTGGTGCAAATTTTTCTTCATAATCAATTCCCTCTTTTTGAGAGAAACCTCTAACCACAAATCTAGCCTTGTATTTCTCTATACTTCCATTAGCTGCATGTTTTATCTTGTAGATCCACTTGGAAGATACCACACTCTTGCCTTCTGGTTTGGGAACTATATCCCAAACATCATTCTTCATTATTGATTGGTATTCTTCCGTCATTGCTTCTACCCATTCTTTCTTCTGTACAACTTCTTCATAGTTTGTAGGTTCTTGATCTACAAGATCACACATTAAAGCTACATAGTTGGAAAATGGCTTGGGCTTCATGCTTATCCTTGTGGAGCCTTCTGGAGCTCCATATCTTTCTGCTTCTTGTATAATTTCTCTTGCCCAAGCAGGCTTTCTCTTCCGTGATATCTCCATCGTGGGAGGTTCTTGTGGTTCTGTCATATCATGATCTTCAGGTGTTTCATTTTTAGGGAGGAATGTAGCCTCTACATTTCTGGGAGGTGCATCTTCCTCATATACTTCTTCATGTTGACATTTTCTGGATCTTTTGAGAGCTGCTTCTTCATCAAATGCTACATCTCTACTGATTTCCATGTGATGGAATCCAGGAATGTAAATTCTGAATGCCTTGGATACTTCACATTATCCAATAAATATTCCCTTCTTTCCGGAAGGGTCCAACTTGGTTCTTTTCTCTTTCGGTATGTGAACATATACTGGACAACCGAATATCTTGAGGTGACTTATTTCAGGCTTCTTTCCCATGAACATCTCCTCTGGAGTCTTGAATCCAAGGGCACTGTAAGATATTCTATTTTGTACATAGACAACAGTTCTTGCTGCTTTTTCCCATAGATGCATTGAAGGATCTTGATCATATATCATTGTCTTCACTGCCTCTATGATGGTTCCGTTCTTTCTTTCCGCAACACCATTTTGTAGAGGATTGTAGGGAGTAGTTAGTTCCTTCTTGATTCCAGCATCTTTACAAAAGGCTTCAAATTCTTTTGAAGTATATTCTCCGCCATTGTCTGATCGGAGTGTCTTGATTCTTTTGTCTGAAAGGTTTTCTATCAAGGCTTTGAATTCCTTGAATTTTTCAAACACTTCGTTCTTTGCTTTCAAGAAGTATACCCATGTTTTTCTTGAATAGTCATCAATAAATGTAATATAGTATTCAAAACCACTCAAGGATGTGGAGTACATTGGACCACATACACTAGAATGAATTAATTCCAACGTACCTTTAGTTTTTGTTTCACTCTTTGGAAATGGATTCTTGATATTCTTTCCTTTTGCACATCCTTTGCAAATTCCTTCATGGTTGATCTTCAAGTCTGGTAATCCCGTCACTACTTTGTTCTCATGAGGTAGTGCTTTGTAATTTATGTGGGCAAGCCTCCTATGCCATAGTTCAGTAGGGTTAGTGGTCTCATGAACAAGGGGTGTTTCTAAATGTCCCTTGAGTTTATATAGGCCTCTTTCTTCTTCACCGATGACAACTGCATCTTCAATTGACTTTTCGTTGGGCCACATGAGAACTTGTCCATCTCTATGAATGCAACTCTATATCCTTTCTTATCTAATGCTGAGATAGAAAGTAAGTTCTTCTTTAGACCTGGTACATATAAAACTTCCTTCATCTTTAGGGGGTTTCCTGAATCAAGCTTGTAGCTTGCTTCACCAATTCTTTTGATTGGATATTGATAGTCATCTCCTAGAGATACTTTCTGAGGAGAGTTCTTTTCTTCAAGTTTTGACAGAATTTTCTTTTGTTCCGTCATGTGCTTTGAAGCACCACTATCAATAAGCCATGTGTCTTCTCCAGGTGTTACAGACCCAGAGAGTGCAGAGAATAGTACATACTCTTCTGCATCTTCTTCTCTTGCTTGCTTTCTCCGAGGTCCTTCTTCTTCTTCTTCTTCATCCTCATCTTCAACTAGATGTGCATGATGTCTTTTGTTGTTGTTCCTCTTCTTGTATTCTTCTTTCTTCAAAGGACAATTTTTGGCAATGTGTCCTATCTTATCACAATTGAAACATTGAAAGTTGGATTATTCCCTCTTTAGGAAACTTTCTCTTGTTCTTTGGAACCTTCTGGGAGGTTGAGACTCCTTATGGTTTCCCTTCTTGAAGTTGGGTTGACTTCTTCTTTTCTTGGTATGGGTGGCTAGGGCTTGATCATCTTCTTTCAGTAGAGCTTCTCTATTGGCCACTCTAGCCTCCTCTTGAATACAATCTTCTCATACAATATCAAACTTCATGCTTTCCTTTCTAACACACATAGTTTGGATGAATGAATCCCAGGGTCTAGTGAGACCATTGAGAGCAGTCATCACCAACTCAACTCATCAAGGGTGTCTCCAACGGCTTCTAGTTATTCCTTGAACTAGGAGACCCTTGTGAAATAGTCCTGGATGGATTCTCCATGACTCATCTTGGTGCTCTTTTATTTAGCTCTTAGATTCATCTTTCTGTTAATGTTTCTTCCTTCATACATCCTTGTTGGGGCATCATACATTTCTTTCGGAGTCTTCTTGGATGACACTTGAGGGATCAAGTGATCCTTGATAGAGTCAACAATAATCCTTTGTGTCCTAAAGGGCATCATACATTTCCTTCAGAGTCTTCTTGGATGACACTTCAGGGATCAAGTGATCCTTGATAGAGTCAACAATAATCCTTTGTGCCCTATTCAGATCCTTTTTGTGCTTCTCCTTAGCTTCAGCCTCATCAGGTTCTGCAACTTCTTTCTTGATATATTTGTCAAGATCATTCTCCTTGAGAATGAGGCCAATTCTGTATTTTCATGCTCGGTAATGCTCTATGCCTTCTAGTTTGTCCTCAAGCTTGGTGCCTGGGGCCATCTTGTCAGGAGATTACAAAAAATTGAAATTCTTGAAAATGAGAAACTGATCTTACCAGGAGATGCACTTGACTGAGGCGAGTTGACTGGTGTGCTTGGTTTCTGAAGATCTCAAGTCTTCACCTTTCAAAACTGACTTGCGAGATTCTGCAGTGCAGTTTTCTGGTTTTCTGGATTTCTGTAGTTTTTTGGTCCAATGTCAAACTAGGCTTTGACTTTCCCAAAGATCTACCCACTCAAAAATTTCGATCTCAAGCTCAGTGGATGCGCTCTAGGAGGGCGCAACTTTCTATGCAGTCAGATCTTCAAAAATCCAATTTTCTTCGAAACCCTAAGTTCTTGTCGGAGAGGGAGAGAGGGATTTTTCACCTTGTGAAAGCTGTCCTATTCAGGTTAGCTCTGATACCATGTTAAGATTCTATATGCTAAACTAGATTATTAGCATTCAATTCAATTTCACAACAATAGCATATACAGGATCACTAAAAGAAACAATATCACGAGATCAACACAAATTTACCCTGGGAAAACACAGCAAGAAAAGCTTCCTCAATATAGATGATTGAAAAGATAAAAGATAAAACCTCAGACTGGTCCTTCTCCTCCTTGCAGATAAAACTCTCTCTCTCTCTCTCATGCGCTACACAAATGTGTGTCCGTGTGTTTCAAATGAGGAGCGCCTCTCCCTATTTATATTCTTTCTCTCACTTAACTTTTCACTCAACTAAGTAGGCCCTACTAAACTTGACTGGGCCGACTTCTCTAGGAGGACTCAAAACAACTTAATATTATATTTAGGAGGGTGCTAATGACCCGACTTACAACGGAGGGTTTTCCTCATGACTCTCTACTGACCTAATACAATAATATCATCCTGACGGAGGAATAATAACATCTCCGAAAGGTTCCATCAATAAAATACATTTAGAATATTCTTCGAAGTTACAATAATTCAACAGTCTCTACTTGGGCTATGGAGTCGCAATAATCAACTTCAAAGAATTTTCCTAAAGCATCAATGCATTTACTTGAACAAATATACAATAACATGATGACTTCCAGTCTATGTTGCCGGGAAACTTGGGTACGGGTACGGGGACAGGGACACCACTTTTTGAAAAAGGGTACTTGGGTATGTCAGGGTTACTGTGTGTGTGTGTGTGTATATGTCATAGTCACATCATACATGCATATAGATTTCTTCATAAATTATGAATCATGATTCATAATTATAAATTCGCTGATTATTTGAATAGTGAACATTCAGATTGAAAATTTGAGACATAAAATTTGATAAATCATAGACTTAGTAGATATCAATTAGAAGATTGGAAGTTACATAAAATTTGATAAATCATTGTACCAAGCAGCTGTAGCAAAGAATCAAACTCAAACATGAAAGTACACTTGAAATCTTATTTTAAACACCTATTTGTACTGCTGTTACAGGCAATAAAAAATTAAAAATTGCCAACTATATTCTCGCGTTGCTGTGAGAGTATTTCTCAATATTAAATACATATGTATATTTTTTATGTGCACATTTGTGTAATATCCCAAATCTCGATATTTTCTATTTCTAAGCAAATATGTTGATACAACTGGGCATGCAAACTGCCATGCAAAAATCCCTATTTTATAGCAAAAATTAGGGTTAGGGTTTGTGGGATAGAATGAACACTTACCACTGATAAGCCGGCTAGACTGCTCCTGAGAGAGTATGCAAGCACCGAGAACTGAATCGGAGATGGACAGATATCTTCTGCTTTCGGTGAAACCCCAGCAGCAAGAACCCAAGTCAGAAAAGGGTGACGCTTTCAGTGAAGGAGGTGTCCGATGATGCTGCCGATTTGCAGGACTGATAGCCTTACTGTGCCGGAGAGAATGCTTGGTACATGCAGAGTTTCTGAGGTCTCTAGGAAGGATAGCGACTTGCTCTAGAGAGGCAGCTTCTCACGCCCCCCTTGATCCCGAAATAGCTGGTAACTGCTCCGGATGAGCACGGATGGATCTGATAATCACCGGGTACCGGAGTATGATGCTGATGATGAGAATGGTGCCTGAGTTTCGGAGTAAAACTGAGATCTGAAGGCCCAGCAACTGATTAGGGCTTTCTGGCTGAACCCCCCCCCTTATGGCTGCACACGTGTCCCTGCAACGATCTATACCATATACTGGATAACTTATGAATGAATGTAAGAGCAAATGGTGAACCTGTATGGCTTACCCTGAATGAGACTAGGACAGATGTTTCACTGTCGAAATCCCGTCAGCTGAAGACTCTGTCTCTAACCCCAACTGTTGTGCTGCACGCTGTGCTGCTATCCAAGAGCTCCCAAAATAATAATCATAAAAAGTGAAGTCTCCTTTCGCTTTATCCTCCTTTTATAACTTTCAACGGCGAAAACCCTAATCTTTGACCTAATTAGGTCACTTTATCTTCTAATTTGCAGTTGACTTGCATACATGCGGATGGAGACTTAAAGAGTGCATGCATCATTAAATAATGCTTGGATGGCATGCACTAAGGTGGCCCTTGGCCCCGGTGGCCCTTCTTGACCTAATGATGATGCCCTAGATCTTCTATGGATGGCATCAGTCCTTAGCTGATTCCCTAGCTGTCAGTAACCGCTCGAACCCACAGGAATCACATAGGTTAGCGGTTTTGGGCCTCAAGGCCTAATCAGAAGAGGACATTACAATTTGGTAGTCAAATTATGTTCCATGAGTGCTGAACACAAAGCCATAAAAACATTCATTGTAAATCAATGTAAAATCAATTTACTAGATTTGGACAATATTTAGTGGAATTTGAACAGTGTTGCAAAGTGTTTGACATAAGTCTTAAATCAGACTCCATATGTAGTTAGCAATAAATTAGTTTAGATTTGGTGGGGGTCATTACATTTTCCCCAATGAATTGCGTTTTATTGAGTTGGTCATACTCCTAAAGTACCCAAACATGGGGTACGAAGTACCCAAACACGGGGTACGGCGTACCATTTCGCTTATAAGTAACCCTTTTTTTATAACGAAGTCTCGTGTACGTGGACCCATTATGGGGTACGACAGAAGACGCACCCTACGAGTACCCCCAGGTACGGTTACCCTAGCAACATAGCTTCCAGTAAATGAAAAAGCTAAAAGAAAGTGCTTGCAAAGTAGAGAAATGCAAATGATTGTAACAATGTTATGCAAATGGTCCTGTAAATTTTAGTAAATTTTATGTTTCTCTTTGTCTTAGAGAATTAAGGTGTTTGTTGCAAAGAAATGAACTATTTTGGATGTCTACCCCAAGAGACTATCTCCTTCGATTAGAGAGAGAATGCCGGGCGCTCAACACGGGAACACAAGGTTCCCGTCTAGCTCTACGGATCAAACTCGAAACTTGTTGGGTGCTCAACTGGAGGACACAAAGTGCCACGAAGCCCCCTACGACCTATACCCCACTAGCTCCACAGGTCAAGCATCTTTTTCTCCTTTCTAATGAAGATACTTATCTGGGTGCCTATTAAACTAGCCAACACAAATCTTTGCCCTTTCTCGTCACCCTAGATCGGTCGAACCGACGGGGAGAGAGGATACAGGGAAAAAAACAGGGCTTGTGGTAAATTTTATCCTTAAAGCAAAAATTAAACAAAACAAGCCAAGCACGATATCACAACGGAGGCATAGCCTACTCAATTGTGAGGTGCAGGCAAAAGGAAATAAGCAAATACTTGAAATAAAAATGCTAGCCAACGCGATTTCACATGGATGGTTAGAGCCACTTCACTTGTGAGGTGCGGGCAAAAAGAAATAAGCAAATACTTGAAATAAAAATGCTAGTCAACGTGATTTCACATGGGTGGGCAGAGCCACTTCACTTGTGAGGTGCAGGCAAAAGGAAAACAAACAACGAAGTAAACTAATTTAAATCCAGCAATTTGCAAGTCATGCAAGGATGAGATAGCCACTTCACTTACATGCCATCGAAACCAAAATCACTAAGTACTGAAAACTCGAAATGAAGCACAACAAACTCAAGCCCAAGAGACTCTCTTGGGTTTGTTACAAGGATGTAGATTTCAACACTAATATTTATTAAGAAATGAGAGAGAAAGAGTGATTTTTAAACCGTTTTTTGTGAGGGACTTGCAGTAGATGTTCTTGGGTGTTGTTGGTGCTTGCTAGTGGATGAACTTGAGCATTCCCTCCCCCTGTGAGATCAGAAACTTGCACAAGACAACAAGCTATTATAGCACAAAAGTGATAGAAATGAGTTTTAAACAAACTCAAATTTTTTCATGCAAAAATCAGAATTTTTTCTAAGGCAAAATTAGCACGTTAAAAGTTGAAAAATGATAATATTTGAGTGCAAAATGTAGTATTTAAGAGTTGCAATAAGAATAAGAATGTTAGTAAAGATGCCAAGCCCTTTTCGAAATTTGTTAGACAATGGGGTATCCCACTCGGGAATCCCACTCTCCAAACTTGGGAACCCTGTAACAAAATTAGCTCAACAATGCAAATGGAATGAGATATCCACAAAGACTTGAGAAACAAAATATTCAAGCTAGAAATACTTTAACTTACCAAATTCTAAGCAAACAATCTACATAGCATTCAACAAAACTATCACAATATTATTCTCAAGCAAAAAACTTTGCTTTAGATTCCAAATACAAAACGAACCAAGAATGGAACAAGATGACCTCAATCACAATGCATGGACAGTACATCCTCCAAAGATTTCTTCTATTATCGTCCAAACTTGAAAGTACAGTGGCTCCTCTTGGGCAAGAATGGAGCAAGAGAGCAAGAATGAGAGCAATGAGAGAATGAGAGAGCAAGAGAGCATGAGTAAGAGAGTGTGTGTGTAACCCAAATGAGGAGGGGAAGCCTCTTTAAATAGGAAATGAGTGAGGAGAGAGCCCAAGTGCACGGAAGCCACTTGTCAAAATGAGAGAGTGGGAGCTCAAAGAGGGGAACCACTTCTCTTGGGGGCACCTCCTAGGGTGAAAAATCAAATAGAAATGGGGAGGAAACTCCCCTCTAATGTTTTTAACTTTCATTACAGGCCCAAGGGGGGGTGGGGGGGGGGGGCACCACAGTGGGACCCCTTACTTTCGCTTATTTTTAAATATCTCAATTTTCATGAAGAGGGAGGGCACCCCCCCTTTGGCGACATCTTCATTCTTGTGAAACACTCGCATGGTGGGGGCCTTTTTTCTTCTAAAGTCACCTTAGGAACATAATATAACACTCAGAAACTTATTTTTCCCCTTCTAAGTGACTTTAGGCACTTTTCCAAAATTTGGCTCTTTAATTATGTAATGTCCTCTTCTAATTAAGCACCAAAACACCCGCTAACCTACTTAATTCCCATAGGGTCGAGCGGGTACTGCATATAAAGGAATTGACTGAGGACATTTGATACTTATAACAGAACGGGACACTCTTTCAGTATTAAAGTCACCAGTATGATAAAGAAAACCTTATTTCTTTAGGTTTAAAGTCAACATGAAATTAGAATTGCATGCATGCAAAAGTACATGCTAATCTATTTAAGAAGGGTTATTGGACCAAAGGAGACATCTATGATTATTATTGTTGATTTGGAGTTTTTGAGCAGCAACAGCATCAGTTGGGGCTGAAGGCGATGTCTTCAGCTAACAAGGGTTTCGGCAGTGAATTCTATCTGCCCTAATCTCTTTCAGGGTAGGCCATCCAGGTCTATTATCGACATTCACAATATCCTTCCCTATGCAGTGATCCAGCACCAACATAACATCTATTTGCAGGTTCACGTTTTATAGCTATGGAATAGGTGGGAAACCCCAGAAGGATTCGCTGGGACCCTTCAACCTAGTCTTTCCTTTGCATGTGATCACCATTTCTCTCAGCAGGCTTAGCCCATCACACTGAGTGATTACCAGTTCATTATTCGCTCATTCGGGACTTCCAGCAGCATATTCGTGGGAGGAAGGAGGCATCCTCACCCAGAGCAAATCAATCCGCTAGCTGCTTGAAGGAAGGCAGAATCTTTGCATGCGACTTGATATCTTACCGGGAGGCTCAGGCTATCATCCCTGCAAAGTTTCAGCATCATTAGACTCCTCCTTCCCTAAAAACGTCAACATCATCTTGCAGAGGGCACGTGTGTAGCTGGGTGTCAACATCAGAAAGGGAGCACTTTTATCTCACCTTTTCAGCACCGTTTGCATGCAACACATCTCTGGAATACTATCAGCTTATTTATCAGTGGTAAGTGTACAACTTCTTTCTGAAACTTTCTAACCTATAATCTCTCCATATTTGCTATATTTTAGGGCATTTGGGCACACCAATTTTGCATGCACCCTTTATTCAATCTTTTGCATATCATTGAATGTAAAGAACCGTAGAATATCAGTTTGGGATATTACAGTGGTAACAGAGCATGTTTCTTGCCAGCTGTGGGCTTGTACATGAAGAGTAAATGAATCCAGAAGAAGATACTTTTGTAACCTATAGGAGAAGGAAAAGTAGATACACTAAGGAGCAGGAATTTGAAGATATCCGGTTAGAGGATACCAATTCAGACATGGACCCAACAGGTATACACTTTAATATATGAAAAGGAACGGGAGAAGATGAAGACAAGTTGGAATTTCGCAGCTTGGTAAATGCATTGAATGACCAAGCTAAAGGGTAAAATGAAGTATTGCATGCAATAAGCAAATTGGCTCTAAAGCTAGAACCAGATCATAACAGTATACCTCTTTAACTAGTAGATAGAGGATCTACCAGCAGTAGTGGGAAGCATGCATACACTAATATGCAAAACACACCTCATATATATAACAAACCTTCCAGCAGACTTACTATGCCTCACTTCCTGGAGAATACAGTAGCAAGACTAGTCATTCCAGTAGAACCTAGTGAACCATTTGGAGCTTACTTACAGGAGTACAAGGATTTGGGAGATGAGTTCCATGCAGCAATGTCATTCTTAGACTTCTGCAATATGAAAAGCAGGAACTGACCAAGGAATTTTAACAGAGGATTTATCTAAAATTATGAATTGCAGAAAACCTTGGGCAGATTGACCATCCCCAACTTTGATGGGACTCGCGGGGATTCAACGAGAATATGGGTCCAAAAGTTGGATACTTACTTCCAACTCAACCCTACGACGAAGACATATGCCATTAAATTGGCTACCTTACATCTGGACAGAGAGACTCATGAGTGGCGGTACCATGGGCTAGTGACCTTGGGTCACAACACCATCATTTCCTACAGTGACTTCACATAGAGGCTCATGGAGCGGTTTGACAAAAGGGACCCGGAGATACACTTTAGAGAGTTAGCTTAAGTCAAACAGACAGGTAGTGTCGAGGCCTTCATCTCAGAGTTTCAGAGAATAGCTGTTATGGTAATAGATGTGTCCGAGAGCAGGTTGATTATGTTATTTTTAGAGGCTTTGACAGAACCTTTGCGAGGGTGGGTGAAAGCCTACAAACCCTCCACTCTACAGGATGCGATCAACAGAACCAGAGATCTACAAGACTCAGTTCCTAAGAACAGGTTTCCACTTAAAACAAATTTCCCAGTAAAGGACAAAGACACAAATCTTTTCAACAAGAATGGCCAAAGAAAACTTGGTTGGACGATGACACGAGGAAAGATTTGAGAAGGAAAAAATAATGTTTTACTTGTCATGAACCATGGGTTCCAAGCCACAAGTGTGCAGGGAAGGTAAAGGCCCACTATATAGAAGTCTACTTCGACAGTGAAGGGGAGGAATACGAACAAGAAACAACTGAGGAATTGATGGCAGTAGAGGAGGAGTCACTTCAGGTAGAAACACCAGGAGGAGTTATTGCTACATTATCCAGAGTACCCAGGTTTCATACTCTCAGGGTTAGGGGAGTAGTACAGGGCCATAGGATAGGTGTGTTAATTGATGGGGGAGCAACCCACAACTTCATTGATGCAGCATGGGTGGCTAAGCAGGGTATTCAAACAGAGAAATTTGAGGGATTCATCGTAGTGGTAACAGGTAATAATAGCATGAAGTGCAACCATTGGATTCCCAAACTGAATGTCATATTAAGGAACTACAATATGACTGACTCATTTTATGTGATGAATGTAGTTGGCACAAATGTAGTATTAGGGGTTCAATGGCTTTAGTCAATAGGAAAATATACTACGGATTACAGGGCAATAGAAATGGAATTCTAGGGACAGGATGGAAAATGGGTAGTCTTGAGGGGCATGAACACTTATCCCCCCAAACCAGTATCATCACAAAGAATGGAGGCCGTACTCAGACATGGAGACATGGAATGGGAAGCTGAGTGCCTTGTCACTTTTAAAAAACCTCCCAAAAACAACACCCAACATCCAATAGATATTTAGGCACTATTACAGAAACATGAGAGCGTATTTAGAGATCTTCCAGCAGGCCGACCACCAGATAGGGGATTTGAGCACATTATTGAGTTAGAGGAGGGGACACAGATAGTCATCACCACTCCGTACAGACATCCCAAAAGGTACAAGGATGAGATCGAGAAAACCATCAAGGAATTACTAGAACTAGGGTATATTCGACCGAGTTCTAGTCCTTTTGCATTGTCAGTGGTTTTGGTTAAAAAGAAAGATGGACCTTACGGATGTGTATTGATTACATAACACTCAACAAGAAGACCATCAAAAACAGGTATCCCATCCCCAGGATTGATGAATTAATGGATGAGTTACAAGGGGCAAAATACTTTGCAAAGATTGATCTTCGATCAGGGTACCATCAGATCCGAGTAAGGGATGAGGACATTTGCAAAGACAACTTTTCGTTTCCACTATTGTCACTATGAGTTCCTAGTCATGCCTTTTGGACTCACCAACGCCCCAACAACTTTCCAATCTTGCATGGACCACACCTTCAAGGCTCAGTTGCGGAAATATTTACTGGTATTCTTTGATGATATTTTGATTTATAGTAAAACTTGGGAGGAACATTTGAAACACTTAGATGAGGTACTGGAAATTTCAGAAGAATAATCGCTTTACATGAAAATGTCTAAGTGTGAGTTTTTTATGAAAGAGATGTTGTATCTAGGACATATAATCAGCGCAGAGGGGGTAAAGGTTCACATGGAAAAGATTAGAGCTATCTTGGATTGGCCAACACCGAAGACAGTGACAGAACTGAAGGGATTCTTAGGCATTTGCACGTATTACAGGAGATATGTAAAGGGGTTCTCTCAATTTCCCCCACCACTCACTGATCTTACAAAGAAAGGGGCATTCGCATGGGAAGAAGTGGCACAACAAACCTTTGAGAAGATGAAAACAATCATGAGTTCTTGTCCAGTTTTGGCACTACCATATTTCTCTTAGCCGTTCATAGTTGAGTGTGATGTTTTAGGAGAGGGACTAGGGGCGGTATTGATGCAAAACCATCACCCGATTGCATTCGAAAGCGGGAAACTTAAAGACTATGAACGTCACTACTCTATATATGATAAGGAGATGCTAGCCATCCTACATGCCTTAACAAAATTCAGATAGCATTTGGTGGGAAGCAGGTTTAAAATTAAGACAGATCACAATAGCCTCAAATACTTCTTGGAGCAGAAAGAATTGAATGAGCACAAACATAAATGGGTCAGCAATGTACAGGCCTATGCCTTTGAAATAGAGTATGTTAAGGGAAAGAACAATGTTGTAGCTGATGCTTTATCCAGACGACGAACCTCATTATCACTCATGAGTATACCTACGTATTGGAGGTCTCTTCTCTTGGTAGAATATTCCAAAAACAAATTTGTGAATTACTAGATAGACAGATACAGGATGATAGGTACAGGGTAATTCACGACATCATCTATTACAAGGGTAGGATATACCACGTCTGAGAGTCAGCTTTAAAGATAAAGATCATACAGGAATCACATGACTCACCATTATCTGGGCATCAGGGGTTCTTGAAGACTTACAGACAGATCAGAGAGAGGTTCTCATGGAAAGGCCTCAATGAGGAGGTAATACAACACGTTCGGGAATGCAGTATCTACCAACAAAATAAAATCGAACACACTCATCCGACAAGGTTACTTCAGCCATTACCGATACCGGAGCAGAAATGGGAAAGTATCTCGATGGACTTCATTACAGGTTTACCTATTATACAGGGATGAGACTGCTTATATGTGGTAGTCAATCGGTCAACCAAATTTGTTCACTTCTTTGCTATTTCTTCCGACTATTCAGCATCCCAGGTAGCTGACTTATTTTTCAAAGAGGTGTTCAGACTCCATGGGCTACCCAAAACCATTGTAAGTGATCGTGACAGTAAATTCACCAGTGCTTTCTGGCAGGAGCTGTTCAGATTGGTAGGGACAAAACTTGCTACAAGCACAAGTTATCATCCTTAGTGCGACGAGAAAACGGAGATTGTCAACAAATGGATTGAGGGGTATTTGAGAAATTTAAACTAAGGGGTTTTAATTTATTTCCAAGGTGGGTTTTAAGTTTTAAAGCCAACCACAAACTAAAACCTACTAAACTAATAGCTAAGGATTTTAAATGAAGGTTTCGCCAGAGAATATTTTAAACTAATGGAATAGAAATTTAAAACAAGAGATATATAGTAGATATTACTCGGAAAATCTTGTAGATGTCTTGTGAATGATGATTTATCCTGTCTTGATCAATTTGAACCAATTCTAATGAAGCAGCAAGTGAAATTGATTTGCTCAAGTGAGTGTTATCACATATATAGTAGCCAGGCTACCATATTCTATTTTTTAGACATAGTACATTTTTCAGCCAGATCTCTTACATATGCGATGCTGAGATGAACAGTTTTGACGGATCATTATTGTAATAGTGGACTATTGTACTCTCCCATGTCAGGATTGAGTCTCAGGACACTCAGACTTGAGGACCGATGTAGCCATTTAGTCATTACAGAGCAGTTATTGATGCCCAGTTTTATATCAGTACTTTCTCATTGGACAGATGGTGTTTTAGATGGATTATATTGCATGATTATGACTCAGTTTTTTATATTGTGTTATGGTTATCATTGCTCTTATACTCATTTTTGTGACATGTATTAACATGTGGTGTCATGATCTGGCGGTCATAATTATATGGACTTGGATGTATTTTGTATTATGTATTGATGTCCCTACTTAGACTTGGAAGTTCTTGATCTATACTTATTGGTTTTACCCTCCTTAGGGAGAATAGAGGTAGTCATTCCCACCATTGTTTTGGCTTGCTAGTGTTGGCTTCATCATTCACCATCTCCACCCATCCATTACCTTCCTGTTTAGTTTTCAACCCGACTGACTTCTTGACTTATGGCATGGAGGACCTTTTTCCCCACTAGAACTTTGTTGGACAAGCCTCCCTGTTTATATTGTGTCCTGGCTTTGAGTTGGTGACAAAACTTGCCTTTGGTAAGTTGGATTGTATGCCTAAATCATTCTGGTCTGTTGTCTCGATGTTTGGCACTGTGCAAAACTCCCTTTGGTCACTTGAGATGTTGTTGGCTAAAACTGAAAGCTCATGTACTATCTGTATTGGAAATGTTGTATATGCGCCCATGGAAAATGAAAATGATAAAACTGTGTTTCTTAACATATGTTAAAAAGGGCAAGAGCAATGAAATGCTAAAATACCCCTTGAAGGGTATAAGAAAAGGTCCAAAAAAGCAATGGTTAAAAATATGCTATATCCAAATATTGCTGACCTTACAAATATAAATATGGCCTGGATGAAAGCTGCGATTAGCTGTGCTTTTAAGCACTGGTGAAGTCCCAAAAGGGTCATATAGGTCAAAAAGGCCATGGAAATAAAATAGATGGTCCTAATGAACTTGGATCTAACTTGATGTAGACATGATGCCTAAGTTGAATAAGCACTCTCTAAACAACTCAACCATTTGTGAGGCACTGCCATTCCTTCTGTTGTTGTTTGTCCGACATCGGTTTTAATGAGTTTTTCCTTTCCATATCCAAAGTGTCATGATGTTAAGTAGGAAGTCATCCTTTGCCTTAGCCTGGTAAATTTCATCCTTCACCCTTCACTAGCAAATTGGCTACAACTATGAAGTGAGTATAGTCCTGAAAGTCTAGTCCGAGTAATAATAAATAAATCCTTATATATGTATTTGTTGATGTACTGCTAGTGAAATGATTGCTACTTGTTGTGATTGTTGCTTGAATGAGTTGTAGAGCATGTCTTAGCCTTTTAACACTTGTAGCAGATGGACGATAGTCTGAGTTATTATTGGTGTCTGATCATTTACAGATGGTTACATTGTTTATTGGATACGGTTGATGATCAGATAGAGACTTGTGAGGGGTATGAGTATACACCTTAGATGGATTTGGACTCTTTGAGTCTAATGAGATAGTTTATTTCCAGTTTCGGGCACTTGCAGATATGCTCAGGCTCATTCTTCCTTTCTGATGCAGTGTTTCTTCACAGGTTGATATGTCTGAGCAGGGAGATGTTTTATTTGTATCTCTTAGGGCGTTGTATGGAACATAGGGGTGCAACCACTTGTTTGTACCATAGTACCCCCATCCCAGAGAGCCTGGTGGGCTCAGTTTGACAATGCAGGAACCCTAGGAGGCTGTTTCCTTGTAACTTGAATCTTCCGGGCCATATCCTTTTTTGGGTCCATAAATCAGGGCATATCCCAGGTGGGTTCACTGAAAAGTTGTGCTGATACTGACTCCATTACCCAAGGCTGAACAGGCACTGATCTCTAAGTATAGCGCTAGCCCTTCCTGACCTCTTTTCCCTCGAAAGTTGACCATTCCTTGATAACTCAGGTTACCTGATACTTTCATATCTTTCACTGAGTTTGTATCCTCGGTACTAGACAGTCCCAAATCTGTCCTTGCTCACCCTGTCACAGTTACGTTTCCCAAGACAGTGGTCATCTTCATCAGTTGCTAGTACCTAAACCCTAGAGCTAGGGTTTCCATGTACCTTATACCTTACGTACCTGAAAGCCACATTTGATCTGTTCTGGTGTCTAGGTCTGATCTCTCCTGTCGGGAGTAGATCCGGGTCTCCCTCGTTGTTGTCTTGGACTTAGATAACATAAAGTGAAGACTGCCTTGATTGGCGTGACAACCATCCATTTGGGAGTCTAGGCAGTCTTGGTTCCACCTCCTTAGTTGCTTGCCCCTCTACCATCCATCCTGGATACACCTCACACAGGCAACTACAAGGTTGGTGATACCAGTGAGGTAGTGCGCTTCTCTTCTCTGCACAGTCAAACCACCGAAGTGAGATTTGCTACGCAAGGAAAATGAACTATAGATGCAAGAAAAACAGAGAGCACATCAAAGATCAAATATACAATTGAAAAAACTCCTGATTATGAAAAAATTTTCGAGAGAAAAGAGTTGGGAGATCCACAAAAACGCCCCAAGAGAAAATGCCTTCCTGCATGCAAAACACTATCTTCCAAAAATATTTGATACCTCGGATTTTTTTTTTCAAATGCTAAGTGAGATAAACTTTCCAATCATAGACAAGAACATCCCACAAAGAAGATCCAAGAATTTATGCAAAATTCTCTTTATTCAAATATCCAGAGCCAAAGGTATACAATTTCTCGATGGGATACAATGAGGGGATCACAACTCTTAAATAGGCCGAGAGTGTGTTCACATTCTAACCAACATCCATCCAACTGTTGAGATTAAAACATCATCAACGGTGGAGATCTTTTAATTTTACATTACATGGATCAACTTAGACAAATACATTTGAGGGGGGCGAATTACCTCACAAAACCCATTTTTACAACATGATGAATCATTATTTTTGCAAGTATAACACTTAGGGGTCATGGGGGGGTCATTAGGCCCCCCCCTATACATATTTCTAAAGATACAACTTGATTTACACACTTTTATTTTGGCCATTTTAGCCAATTTCGCCCTATGAGGGACTTTCTCCCTAAGAAAGCCAAAAAAATAATCTGGAACATCAAATTGACTAAAACTGATGCAAATATGTCTTGAGAGCCATAATAAATCATCTAGAGAAATTCCCTTCCCATTTCCTTGACCACAGAATCCAAATCGATTTCTTCAGTGATTTCCTAGTTCATTTTTTAGTGGTACATCCTCTGAAAATAATAATAATCATCATAACTTCATTCAGGCTAAGAACGGGGGCAAACTGAGTGCACACAAGTGTCTGGAGATAGTAGAATGGTACAAGTGAGTATTCATCCCCCCTCGAGCATTGTGGCACCCTAGGAGAACCATAATAACTGCAATCTGTAATAAAAAATATGATTTGACCAATAATAAAGTGATAATAATCACTGATCATGAAATATGGGCCCAAACTTGAAAACTGAAACCAAAGTATTGGTCCTGGGCATGTCTGAAGCAAATATAAGTACTGTCAAATTTTAAGCCACTGCCTTGGGAACTGTGTTTGACTTGTTCAATTGGGTTGACCAGGTCAAAATACCAAAACTGAAAGTGAGATACTGAACTGAGCTGAACTTGCATGCATCCAAGGTAAGAACTGCTCTAAGATGTATATTAAAACCCAACCTAAATCATGCTAATCAAAATCATGGTGACAAGAATAATAATAATAATAATAATAATAATTAGTAAAATATGCCTGTGCCGTTGAATAATCTTTGAATCTTCTGGAGGTCCCTTGTATATGCCATACTTACTGTTACCACCCAAGTTGTACTTGGTGGTTTTTTCAAGCGAGTCGGCAAGGTTTGAACAAGCACACTTGTTCATGATCAGAGTTCAGAAGTCTGCCAGGATTTTTCTGGGAGTGTTTGAAATTTTTGTAACACATGTTCATACCCCCTTGGGGAAATTGTAAAAAAATGTGTTGAATGATAATTTTTATAAAAGGATCGGCTTCTCAGACTTAAGCCTCAAGCCGACCAACCCAGAGTGTTTTTTCTCTTGGTTATTATTGGTTGTTGATCAAACGACTAATAATTTCTGAGTTTTTCACTCGCACCTCCAAAGTTGGGGTAGTCGTCTTGGTGGTTAGGCCTTTGGAGATTATTAGAGTCTTCGTGTCAACGTTTTTCAACATGCTAGGCATTCAAATTGAGTTGTATGGACATGTTCTAGCCCCCCCTAGAGTTTCGTCTGATTCCTAGAAAATAAAAAAATTTCCACAAAATTAGGCCATTTTTTAATGGTTTAATTAAAAAAATTCAAAGTGTAATGAAAGTCAGGTTTAGAGTCCGTTTTTGGCATGGGGATGCTCATTTTCATACTCAAAGCATCCTCTTTACCCTAGGGACAACTTTCACATCTTTTAGGCAGCGGAAACACCCCGTGGAGCATTATTCAGCTAACGAAGCATCAAAATGGCATTTTAATGCTAATTTACAACAATTTGGCACAAAAAGACAAGTTTGAAAAAGTAAAAAATGATTAGTTTAAAAAGTGGGATGACATGGCAAAGGGGTCCATCGTGGTATGAGACCTTTTCCAAATGTTAAAGACTAACACTTTGGTTATAATTTTTGAGTGGTGAATGTTTTATTATGAGTGGTGACATCAACCACTTCACACTAAGCTTAAGCTCGCACGTGAAGAGGAGAAAGGGGTGGACCCCTCTCAACATGAAGTGATACAAAAACTTCGGATAATGAGGAGGTTAGGAATGGTTTTAATTATGGGTGACGTCAACTTGAACATGGGGAATGCACCATACCAAATAAAGATTGTGTTAGGATGTGGAATGTGGACCCCTCATCCATGTGAGGATTAACAATTAAAAAAAAACTTTGAATAAGTTTTGTTATGGAAGCAAATCGCATGAGTTTGGCGGAGGACTCACGTGTGAGGATTGGTGCCAACTTCATGAGCAAGCGAGTGTTTGGATGTGAAGTGGAAACCATTGAGTGGATGGGTGAGTTAGGTGAGTGAGGCGTTATCATTCTCTCTAGTTCTACTCCCCTTCCACTACACTTCAACTCGGTTCAACTGGACTTTCTCTGCCTGTGTAGGTAGCATCCCCCCTGGGTCAGTTTTGCTATTTAAGCAGGCTCCCGGTTCATTGTTTTTCATGGTTAGAGGACTTAAGGCTTCCCCCAAGCTATGAAGCTTTGTACTGTAATTATTTTTCTGATTAATAGAAAGACTTTGGAGGTCCATGGTGTGTTGCATTAGTGTGTGGATGAATATTGTCACTGGCATATGAGGTAACTGTATTGCTGCTTTTTTCTTTGCTTAATGTGACCATCTATCTGGCCTTAAAATTATTGTTAACATATAGGGTAAATGATTATAGTTTGATTTCATTTACTATTCTTTGCATATAAAGATCTAGGAGTAGTAGATTGTACTAGGTTGTACTTATGCTCTCTCAGTCCTCATTTGTTGAAATACCAGATTTGATCCCCTTTGTGCAAGTATTGTTAGTGATGTAGGTTTCCTAGCTTGATTGGAGTGGATGATCTTGGTTGAATCTACCATTTTTCAAGCACTTTTAAGAAAGACATAGTCAGAGGGAGTCAGGTGGACAGGATCCTTCCGTCATTGACTTGGAGGATGAGCTGCAGCAGGAGACGGATATCTAGTAACCACAACAGGTAGAGACTAGGCCAAGGCCTAAGTGGTTCAGGTCCACAGTACAAGATTCCAGGAAGGTGGATCCTCCACAGAGCTCCATGAGACTGAGCAAACCACTAGTGAGACTCAGTTATATGGCACTGATGACAGAGTTGATCAACTTTGAGGCTTCCAGTTTCGAGGAGGTTGAACAACATGATGTGTGGTAGGAGGCCATTGTTGAGGAGTGACTCAATCATGAAGAATCGGGTATGGGAGGTTGTGCCAAGACCTGAAGGTAAGAAGGTGGTGGGATCTAGATGGATCTACAAGGTAAAGCATGCAGCAGACGAAAGCGTGGAGAAGTATAAGGCGCGCTTTGTGGCTAAGGGGTTTTCACAGAAGGAGAGTATTGACTATGAGGATACCTTCACCGCTGTTGCCAGGTATTCTTCTATTCGGACCATTATCTCTTTGCAACCGAGATGGATTGGCGAGTCCATCAGATGGACGTCAAGACTGCCTTCCTCAACGGAGTGATAGAGGGGGAGGTATATATTGAGTAGCCAAAGGGGTTTGATGTGGAGAACAAGGAGACACATGTATGCAGGCTGCATAGAGCTCTTTATGGGCTCAAGCAGGCACCTCGAGCATGGTACTCGAGGATAGACAACTATCTACGGGAGATGGGATTTCAGCGGAGTGAGGCTGACCACAACCTGTACTTCTTGATAGGTGAGGTGCCTTTCATGCTGTCTTATATGTAGATGATCTCTTCCTTACAGGAGATGAGAGGATGATTGGTGATTGCAAGTCCAACCTTGTAGTTGAATTTGAGATGAAAGACCTTGGATTGATGCATTACTTTCTGGGCTTGGAGGTTTAGTAGAGAGATGGATGCTTCTTCATTGGACATGGGAAGTATGCAGTAGAGATCTTGAAGAGATTCAGGATGGAAGATTGCAAGCCTGTGGCCATACCTCTAGTTTCCAAGTGGAGGAAGATTGATGCATTAGGATCAGACGGATTTGATCCTACCTTATATCGCCATCTTATCGGATCGCTTATGTATCTGGTCAACACTCGGCCAAAATTCAGCTTTGCAGTCAACTCTTTGATCTAGTTCATGGTGGACCCTCGGAGAGTGCATTGGATAACTGCGAAGCACATACTTCACCACATCAGAGGTACAATGGAGTATGGATTGGTTTATGAGCGCAGTGGGAGTGTATAGTTAGCAGGCTTCACAGATGCTGACTGGGCAGGATGTGTAGAGGACAAGAAGAGTACTTCAGGTTGCTGTTTCAGCATTGGATCAGGGGTTGTGTCTTGGTTTAGCACGAAGCAAAAGTCAGTTGCATTGAGCTCGACAGAGGCTGAGTACATGGCAACTAGCATGGTTGCTTGTGAGGGTATGTGGTTGAGGAAGTTACTTTCAGGGTTGTTCGAGTGTGAGCTAGAGTTTACAGTAGTTCACTGTGACAATCAAAGTGGCATTAGGCTATCTAAAAATCCAATGTTCCATGACCTGAGCAAACACATAGACATCATGTACCACTTCTTGAGAGGTTGTGTTCAGAGAGGAACCATTCGGTTGGAGTACATACAAACAGATGAGCAGGTGGGGGACATTTTCACCAAGGCACTTTGCAGGCACAGTTTTTTGAAGTTCAGGGATAAGTTGGGGTTGCTACCGAATCCCTTCCTCATTGAGAGGGAGTGTTAAAAAACAACAACAAGGAAGGTCTTGTAGCATTGCATGTGTCCTTGCATGCTAGAGAGACATTAAAATGGAAGCTAAATCTATTAAAGTAATTTTCGTAAGTTTTAACTTAGGAAAATACTTTAATTATTCTAATTTGATTTTGACTTTAATGGAATCACTTTATTAAAGTGAAAAGTGAAATATTTAAGTAATGGCTAATCTAATCTTGGCTATTGCTTCTCACCAGAGGATCTCCTCTATAGATCCATAGTGAGGGTTAGGGTTTTCGCTTAGCCAATAAAGTTAAAAGGAGATTTGGTGGAGAGGACACGTACACACAGGTACACAAACATGATTCAGGCAGAGAGAAGTCAGATGGAGGAGTTTGCAGAAAAGACGGAGGAGCAGCTGCACGACAGGTTCACCGTGATTGAGCAAGTGACCGTATAGATTGTACAGAGGGGTAGCGTGACACGCAGATAGGGCACTGTACAGTTGTCGTATAGACCGTGCGGATCCGTACTGTTGATATAAGCAACAGTACGGAATTCGTACAACAGGTCGTACTGTCGACGTAGGGCTGTACAACGGGGTCGTACAGCTACGCAGAGCAGCAGTGCCTTGCTGCTGGTTTTCTCGGTAATTTCCTAAGGTTTTTCAGTTTGCCAGGTTGAGTGTATTTGACTTGCTGATTGTAAAAGTTCCACATTTTGATAATATAAACTCTATATCTGACTGCTGCACTGATTTTCCTATCTTGGGTTTTTCTGGGGGTTTCCATACCCAAAATATCTGTCTCTATATTGTGATGTGATAATGTGAATGTTTCTCAATTATTTATATTTCGCTGCATACTAATAAAAGAAGTTCATGTGTGGTTATTTTAGTAAACAATTTAAATATACTGTTTTAGCCCTAGTTTGAGCTTTGAAGGAAAATTTACAAACAGATGTGCCTGGCACCCCAGATATATGGTACAATCGATTGGCTGCACCCCAAGGATCCACTCGAGCGCCCTAAGAGATCTCATTGTTCTCCACACTGTGTTTTATCTTCATTTTCCCATGTCAAATCTTTTGCTAAAAGCCCAAGAGACCCATATCTATCCTGTAACTACTCGAAATTGAAAACCAGCTGTAACTATGGACTCAGAATGTCCAAATCAACTAGGAATGAGTACTCATACACAATATGTCCATCACAAAGGTACATTAGAGGCCCCATCTGTAACACCTTGGTTTTGACCCCATAGTATTAAAATTATACATGATGTAGATATTGTATAGGATCATGGCAAGGAGATCAAGGCCAAGGACTTACCATTGATTTGGTGTTTTGTGTATCATCGATCAAGGTTGATGCTGATGGTTATAGTGCTAAGTCAGGCACAATATATTTTGATATATCATGTAAATATGCAATTTAAATAAAATACCACAACTAGCTATGCATTGCAACGTAAGAGATGGGGGCATGATTTCACAAGGAACAGGGAGGGGAGTTAGTCAAACTCCTGAGCCAATAGGGTGAGACCAGATGTCAATGGGGAAACCCATAAACCCTCAACTACCTTTTTGTCCTCTGTCCTCAATCATTTAATTTTTCTAGAAGTTGGTTGAGGCAGTTAATGCCTTGGGTAGAGCAAGGCATGGCAGTCGGTTTTGTGTCTGAGCAAGCCGCATTCTTGCTTTTGAAGTAAGTAAGCACGTGGATGCGTGCCAGTCTGTCTTTCCCTCAGTCTCGAGAAGGTTTTGTTGTTCCTCAGCGTTCATTATTCATCATTCACGATTATTCAGTGGGGTTCACTATCTTGAGTCGCGGAAGAGTTGCTCCGCAATGTATTTTCTATGTTATAGAGTGGTATGCAAGCCTGCTTGTCTGTGTTGCAGAGTGGACCCTGTGTTGCTGTGTCTCCTCGTGGTTTGCTGTAATGTGCACCCTGGTTTGGGTTTGAACTGTATGCAAGACTTAGGAGTGGAAGAGACGTCGAATGGGCTTGATAAACCTAGTGCAGAGAGGAACCTCACAAAAAGATAAGAGTGGCTGGTGAATCTTCTATGCACACCCTAAAGAGCATTGGAAGGGAAGGTATAGCTCGAGGGACTGTGGAGCAGAGAAGGGGATACTTCCTTGTGTTGGGTGTGTAGGTATTGTGGATGCTAGGCCAGATAGATCTTGTGGAGGTGTCCCTAGCTCTTGAATGAGCCACTAGATTAGCCATTCTTTCTTTCCATTGCCTTAACAGCCTGATAAACCCAAAGGAGATTGGCTTGGCTGACAACTTGATAAACGTAATTGTATATTGACTTGGCTGGGCAGCCTGATAAACCCAATTGGATATTGGCTTGGCTGAGCAGCCTGATAAACCCAACTGTGTGTTGGATTGGCTATGTCTTGTTATGTTTTGGCCATGTGTGATCTTTGGCTGGACAACCTGATAAACACAACCATTTGCTGGCTTGGCTGAGTAGCCTGATAAACTCAACAATGAGATGGCTTGGTTGAGTAGCCTGATAAACCCATTTGTTGGATTGGTTGGTCCTTAATGTGAATGTTGGCTTGACTGTGTGTAGTTTGATAAACTCGACTGTCTGCTGGCTTGGCTAAGCAGCCTGATAAACCCAACAGTGTTTTGGCTTGTTGCCTGTAGCTTGATAAACCCAATCGAATATTGGCTTGGCTGGACAGTTTGATAAACCCAGTTGTAGGTTGGCTTGGTTGTGTGTTATGTTTTGGCTATGTGTGAGCTTGCTGTTCCCTAGTTCCTTGTGGAAATCATGCCCAGCTCGGGGTTGGCAGTGGTGTTGAGAGATTGATGAACACACTGACCTATGGTTGGGTGGAATGTTGCAGCGACATAGCTAGTTGCAGGACAACTTCATCTTCAAGATAAGTATTCTTTGTTGTATTATTTCTGCAATGTATTTGCTTGTGAATATACTGATTATGTTGAATGCTTATGAATGAATTAAAGTAGAGTTTACTGTTGATTGAATGTCCATGCATTTTACATCTGTATATGCCTTGTGTTTCCAATGCATTTGCTTATGATCATGGAGGTTAGAAGCTTGGTTACAGAGTTAGAATGCATCTGACTTAAGTGTTTCTGTGCCCCGAAATTTGCCTGCGGAAGGCGGGAGGCGGAAAGAGAAGTTGAAAGAAAGCAGAAAGTCGGTTTTCTGCACCCCAGGATCCGCCTGTGGAAGGTGGAAGTTGAAAAGCAGAGAAGAGCCGAAAGTTGTAAGGTAAAGTGCATATTTCCGCACCTTGGAGTTTGCTTGCGGAAGGCGAGAGGCGGAAACCGGGAAACAAAAAGAGAAATGAGACCAAGTGTTGGTTTCCCGCGATCCGAAGTCCGTCTGCGGAAGACGGAAGGTGGAAAGCGAAAGGTGAACAAATTAAGGCGTCGTTTGTTGAGTTTCCAATTCCCAAGTTTCGCAGCAGAAGGCAGAAAGCAGAAAGTGAACAAGTCAAGGTATCGATTTGTTGGTTTTCGATTCTTAAGTTCCGCAACAGAAGGCGGAAAGTGGTTAAATAATTCCGTCGAATGTTGAGTTTTCGATTCCCGAGTTTTGTAGCAGAAGGCGGAAAGTGGTTGAATGACTCCATCGCACATTATGTTTTCGGTTCCCGGATTCCGCAGCGGAAGGCAGAGAGGGGAATGCAGAGGGTAGAGTGTGGAAAGGACAGGTTCAGTGCAGAAAATGTTTTTTTGGTCACAGAATGGATCTGTCAAGGGCGGAATGACTGTTACAGTGGTTTTTAAGCCTAAGCATGAATGTTAAAGGATGTCACATGACCCATGACTGTGTTAAAGTGATAGTAAAGATAAATTTTAAATTATTCTGCATATCAGTCAAGTGTATGGGCACTGGGTTTATATACATCGTGGTATATCGGAGCAGGATTAGTGGTCGCGTTTATCCTCCAAGGCGGGAGGGGACGTGAAACCATCCAAGTCAGAACCATAATAATAATAAAGCCTGTAAATGCTGATAATCATAAAAATAATACAAGCCATCATAGAAAATCACCATTTGAATCATGAATATGTCTAATGGACACCTGTAGACCATAAATAATCATCATCCATAACCATCGGTCTAAAACTCATCCTAGACCCTGCTCATGGTTTGGTCAACACTGGGTTGACCAGGTCAAGGCTAATCAAATGATGACCCAAGTGCTAAACTCTGACACTGCAAAATCCAAAATGGACATGCATGCACAATTATCTATGCTAACAGTGAGACTCAAGTACAATTATATTATGTTGGCAAGTATAAGCACAATACATATATAATAATCTAAATCAAAATTATTAGCTGCCTTAAACAAGAACCTCCTGTGTATACTCATTTATAGATTTAGCCATTTTGCTAGTCAAGGATGAAGGGGACTAAAACTAGGTAAGGCCAAGGGGGTGACTTGATAACTTGACACTGTAAGCACATGGGTTAAAGGACAAAAGGGGATCCACGCAACACATAAGTTGGACTAGGTGAACAATCTCCACTTCCTTACATAACTTTGTGCACATGAGAATGCCAAAAACATATGATGGCCACAGATATAACAGTTAATGTGCCTAAAATTAGATAATCAATACCTATGTCACACCATGGACTCATATTAAATATAAATCTGAACAAAGAAAAAATATTTCACAAATAAGATAGATGTTTATCATGCCTGTATTTATAAACAATGGGGCTACTATAAAAGAGGTTTATATAACTAATGTTTCTCTTTGGTTGTTGCCTTTTAGAACCATGTCAATATTAATTTTGTCCAAACTAAGATTAATAATAACTCGTTATTCAAATTTGTATTGCCTAATACAGGGGAAAGGTTGTCATCATCTCTTCAAGCTAGTACAAGGGGAGGAATTGAATATGGGACCACAGAGTTTAAATCTTGTGACTCTGCTTGCCAAGTATACCCTACAAGCAGGTACTATTTTATTTGCGGATCCCTTTTTGTTGTAATTTAGTTTTCAATTTTATGTTAGGTCCTAATTAAAACCTAGGTGAAGAACTTTGAATCAAACTTGGCTGATACATTGTTATGCAGAATCTATTTCAACACATGCTACACTAACCCTAGGATCATGTATGATTTTTTGAAAAGCAAACTCATCTTGTTTCACATCATTGAACAATAAAATTACATCAGATGTTGTATCATGTCAGTGACGGACGAGGCTTTTGCTCAATGTAGACAACTGGAGCCAAGCTCCAGTTGTTTAGAGAAATACTGTCTTTCCTAAAATCATATAATCCAGGCAAGACCTGATGCGCTAATGCAGCACTAAAGTTCTTCTCCATGATGTCTGACCATTCAGTTGTCTTTGTGCACTACTCCTCTATGTAGAATTGGGCCCACAAAAGAAGTGAATACTCTGTTGTTATGCAATCCCTAAAATTATGAGCCCCACTACAACCCCAAAAGGCAAATTACAATGTTCTTCTTTCTGACCACTTATGCAATCCCTGTAATGTGCATTAACTACTACTGCTACTAATAATAATCTATGTTGCATGCATTTCACGAATGCAGGAACTGGAGAGGGGTGATATGAGGTGGGTGCTAGGGATGGCTAGAGAACACCCACAAATTTATCAGGGGGAGGGGGGTATTGGGGATGCCAATAATACATTAAAGAAACATAATTTTTTTTAGAAATGATCAAAATTTGAATGATGAAATACAACTAGTTCATACAATAAATATCAAGTTGCCCTCCTTATGATTTTTTTTTTAATTTGCAAAAGTTGCAAGGATTTAGGAAGAAATGCACAAAAATTGACTAATACTTGATTGAGATTCCCATAAAACTCATATGGTAACACAACAAGAATGATTCAAATTGGTATAGTCAGGAAAGTCACTCATGTTCATTGGAAAAGGACAATTTTAATGCAACATTAGAATAAAATAATTGCAGCATGAAAGAAACAGTGATCATTTGCAACAATGAGATGCCATCATCCATGATCAAATAATCTAAGAGAGGTCATCAACAACCAATAGGATACTAAGTAACATGATTTAACACTAGAAAATTGTTGATGTAAACATATATTTTAAAACTAACATTTAGGGGTAAAGAGAAAACTAAAGTTGAAAAATCAATAAACAATAATACCCTAGAGGCTGGAAATCTGGAAACTGAAATATGCACGTCAGTCTTCAATACACCAAATTGCTGTTTGCTGGCAGCTGCAATGAAATGGTTAAGCCTTCAAATGGCATTGTCAAGCTCCTTGAAGGGCGATTGGAAGCAATGCAAACAAGTAGATCTGAGATGTGAGACAACTCTGTGAGAACTTGAGAAGAAATGGTGCCTCTAAAGTAATTTATGCACACAAGTAGATGTGAGACTTGTTACCGCCCAATTTGTACGTAAGCAGAAAAGACCCCAACCCACCGACAAAACCTAGGTGGCAACAAAGGTTGCTCGTAAGTGTCACCTCAACTCACAGCCTCTCACTTTAGGTTTTGTCTTTAAACTTAAGCTTAAGAGGGTATCCCAGGTTAACTGATTATTTATTTAAGTCTAGATGAAATATATGCCAACATTAGAGTTAATCTAGACTAGACTAAGCACAATATAGAATGTAAATTTAGCTCATGTACCTAAAGAAAGTTTAAACATGTAAAATGATCATTAACAATATATGTTCAAAGTTAGCCAATGAATTTACTTATGATAAACAATAACAATGATAAACTCAATGGACAATGTTTCACAAGATATTCAATATAAACAATGAGCAATGTGAATAAGACAGCTTACCAGATCCACAATTTAAGATATAGCACTTATCAATATGATTTAATAATGTATCTTAATTCTCTAACTAAGTCAATTATGTTCTTTCAATTGTGTACAATAATCATTGAATTAGAGATGTTAGAAATAAACAATCTATGTTAGTTAAATTCAAATGTCGAGTTAAAAGATCAACAACAATTAACCATCTTGTAACACTTAGATTATGGCTTTTAGTGATTATGCTCAAAGAGCTTAGTGGTTGGAACCACTGTGTTACCAACTATTTTGTACAATAGTTGAACTTCCTATTGAGCCGTCAGTTATTGAGCATGATGAATGTTCATCTCCAGAGTTCAGAAGTTTAGTGTGCTCCAGAGTTAGCCAGTTTTGGCTAGCCTTTTTTAATTTTTTGTAAATACATGTTCATACCCCATTGGGGAAATTGTAAAAAATGTCCTAGCATTTAATTTTTTATAAAAGGCTCAGCTTCCCGGACTTGAGCATCAAGCCGACTAGCCCAGAGTGTTTTTTCCCTTGGTTATTATTAGTTGTTGAACAAACGGCTAATAATCTCTTAGTTTTTCACTCACACCTCCAAAGCTGGGGTAGTCGTTTGGGTGTTTCGGCCTTAGGAGGTTATTAGAGCCTTCGTGTCAGTGTTTTTCAACATGCTAGGCATTCGAATTGAGTTGTATGAACATGTATTATGTCCCCCTATAGTTTCGTTTGATTCCGAGAAAAAATAAATTTTTCTGTTTTTTAAGCCATTTTTAATGGTTTAAATGGAAAAATTCGAAATGTAAAAAAAGTGTGATCCGGAGTCCGTTTTTGGCATGGTTGGGCTCATTTTCAAGCCCGGAATAGCATCTTTACCCCAAGGGCCACTTTCACTATGTTTCGACCAGCTGAAGCATCCCAGAAGGCATCGTTTGGCTAACAGAGCCTCAGAGTGGCATTTTAATGCTAAATTTGGATAAAATGCACTAAAGTCCAAATATTAAAAAGTCAAATTCAAAGTCAAAGTTAATTTTTTAATGGTGGGGATGACTTGGCATGGGTTCCCCATTGTTTAACGACCCCTCTTCCACTTAGTAGCAAGCTCAAACTTTGGTATAAAATATGGTTACGAGTTACTTCATGAAGAGGGTGACGTGAGGAAAGATCACGTGTGGTGTATGGAGGGTGCAATGGTATTAAGTGTGGACTCCCTACACATATAAAAATAAACAATGGTATATCATATGTCTTTCCAATGCAAAAGAGAGGCCACGGATTAATTCAAGGGGGTAACGTCAACACTAAAGACTCACGCTATTTGTGAAGGTTGTGGTGAGTGGGAGTGGGGTGGACCCCTCTCCACTAAACACATGAATTAAACCATGGTTTTTTAAAAGCGTGGAGTGTGGCATAGTGTTCACAAAACTTCCATTCAATTATTTCCTCATTCACGCCAAGCTGCCGTACCATTCGCACGTGTGGAAGGAGACTCGCTCGGTTGGTGGGAGTTTGGTGATGTGTTGGAACTTGTTGGATGAAGAGGGTCAGTTCCTCTTTACTTCAACTCTGGTTTAGCTCAGTTCAAGTTCATTTCAGCTTGGCTTAGCATTGAGCTTGATCTTTAGTTCATTAATTCCCCCCCGAGGCTTGGTTTTTGTATAAATAGAGGCTCTTCTTCCTCAATCTGGACGGAAGCAAGGAATCTCTGCTCATGTACTATTGTTGTTTATCTGAATAATATTGAGGCTTTGGAGGTCCATTGGTGTTGATGTTCATGGTGAATGGTGTATGCTCATTGAGGTAATATTGTTCTAGTTTGTTTATGCTTGGAGTAAATTGGTAATCGATCTAGCTTGGAGGGTTTTATTAAACACATGGGGTAAATATTTGACGCTTCAATTTATTTATTGATATTTTGGCTTATTGAGATTCGAGAGTAGCTTTTTTATTAAGCTATATTCATGTTCCTTTTGGTTTCCATATGTTAAATATACTAGATTTGATCCTTTTGTGCAAGTGTGAACATATTTTTTGCAGGTTACGATGTTGGAGTAAGGGGAAGAGCTCAGTTGCATCGCCCTCTTATTCAGACCTTGAGGAGTCTACATGTTCTTGTGCCCATGAATGCCATGCCTTCGAATCTCAGAAGAATTCAAGCTTGAGCAAAGCTTTCTCTTCTTCCTCTTTCAAACTCAAAATTTCTCCTTCTTCTGGTTACTTGTTAATGATGCTTAAGAGATAGATTTATTCTTGCATGCTTATTTTTGGAATCTATATTTCTTTAAGTATTCAGATCTGATTAGTCTTCAAATAATTACATCATTCAATTAGATCTAAGCTTGAAAAAATCTTGCTTTTACTTCAAAATTCTGAAAATTTTTGTAAGTATTAAATTTTTCAACTTTTTTTTTCATTGTCTTTCCCATCGTTTTCTAACATTTCTTGTTCGTTGGTTTTTAGCAGGGATGCGCGCAAAAGTGGGGTTTTGGAGTTACCAAGACCATCAAGGAGGCCTCAAAACAAGCCAGTGGACACCCACTTTAATATAGTTTCTTAATCCACCATTGTAAGCTCTTAGATCCAAGTTTATTGGACAAAGAAGCGCTCCATCTTCGTCATAAAAATTGTAAAAGAATTTAAACGAGAGCAGTGGGGTAACCAACACCCACATCCCATCCCCCGTGGGGGGATTTGCATCTTGTTTCATTTTTCGTGAGATTGCTTTTTCTAACCCCACCACTTCACACACTCACTTTTTAGTGCAGGGTGTATACTTATTTCACCTTTTCTATTTAATTCAGTGTTTTACTTTTTGCAAAAGTAACTTAGAGATAAAACCATTCTTCGTCGCCACGAATTATGCTCTCACCTCCACCCAAAGGCTTTGCTGATTAGTGGAGGTTGATAAGAAGAGTGATGCATAAGTTTGGTCAACATATTTCTTGCATTAGTAGTATTTTATTTCTCTCATTTCCTAACTTGTTTAATAAAATGAACCCAAAGACTCTTGAAGTTCGCTGAAAAGCAATTCAAGAGTGCTCTCTGTCGGAGAGTCTTTTCTTTGTTTTTTTAGCCTAACTGTACTGTTTTAACTTTCATATAAATCTCTTGAATCTCTCCTTAAGGCGGATCAAGAGTGCTCTCTGTCGGAGGGTTGTTACAATGGTTCTTCTTTAGATCTAATTAAAATCAGAATAAACATTTGTGCTACGCTGTGTATGCTCTACCCAGTTGGGATACCCAAAAGCAGCCGTAGAATTTTCCAATTCTCATATTTTAATCCAAGTCACCCTAATAAAAGTAACCACCCAACAAAGATAAGTGAAGATCCGACACTTCAGTTAGATTTTGTGTGGGAAAATTCCGCTTGGGGATGCTGGAACCACTGTACTTAGATCTTGGGGGCACCGTTAGGCTACATCCCTGGTTGGTGTAGTGTTGAACACGCCCTTGGGACTTTGGCAACCAACATGTCCTTGTACGGAGCCACCAAAGCCTAAATTCCGAACATATCTCTAGTACCGCAAGGTATATCTTGGAGGTCCCCTTTCCCTGTAATAATCAACTCACCTTTAAAAACTTACATTAAAACTTACCAAGAAGCACTCGCAAAACAATCTCTTGCACCCTATTTGGCACTGGTCTTCAGTTTAATTTGCTTATTATCTGTCTAAAGCATTGCTAATTATCTTCTTTTTGTATCACGAATGCTTTGCTTTTAATTTGCAATTATTATGTGATTGGTTATCTTTAATTCTATTTGCAAGTGTTTTCTGGGAATTTTATTGTAAGTTTCTTCACCAAAAAACTCCTAAACAACACCCATTCGCATCATACACTAAAAACAGTTAAAACACAATAACCTTAGTAACTTTCCGTAGGGACTACGCCCCTTGGCTTCGTTAGGAGTTAGCCTAAACAGAGGAGCTGGGATCAGGTGACAGCACCCGACTCTTTGCTTGCCCCCAAGGCCACACCTTTCCCGCTTGGGAAACAACAGTCCAAAAGATTTCTGCTAATGGTGTGCATTTGAGGGACAACACACTGGAAATTTCACCCAGTTAAACATGACAGGAATACAGGATGTAGTCCTCAACATTTCAGAGGCAGGTCCAGATTGTCACATAGAGATTGAAGTGGACTCAATGCATGCAATGAGGGGAGTTGGACGTGTTAGGTTCCAGCTTGAGTTTGGGGAACTTCTGGAGGTGTCAAAGGTCCTCTTTGTTCCAGGGTTGAAAGAAAACAAACTCTCAATTCCAGCCTTAGAAGATGATGGATATGCAGTATTTTTCAAGATTGGACATATATTCATCTATGCATTGGAGTGAATTCGGTTGAACCGGTGTTGCTAGGTGATCGTAGAGATAGGAAGTATGTGGTGCATGGACAACCTACGTATGGTGGATTTGGGTGGATATTAGATTCTAAATCAGTGCATGAGACAAAGGGAGAGCGAGATGCTTCGGAGATTGAGATGGTACCAAGTATTTAGTCTTCGATTCAAGGGAGTGGATGAGATACTACTTCTTCTAGTACTGACAACAAGATCAAGTGGTATAATATGACACTGAGGGATAAGTAGGAGAGAGTTGAGACCTCTCAGAGCATGAGAGGCAGGCACAGGTATCCAATTTGTATTCTAGGATCAGTAAAGGGACAAGCTTTAGAGTTAGAGGGAGCTTCTTCAACAGACAACGTGATGTGTCTGGAGAGGGATTTTGGTGGTGGACATGTCAAAAAGGCCTCCCTCGCTAAGAGGGACGGTTGAAAACTTGCAGCTTGGGATGTCTTTCATGTGATGATGCCTAACATGAAGGGACATTCAAAGTGATCTCTCTCTCTCTCTCTAGGATTTTAGAGAAGGTGGGAATTCATATTTTGTGTGAGAAACACATCAGCAGATTGTAGGCTTTGGAGACAGAGGATGTTTGTCTTCTTTAGAGATGAGCTTGGAGTGGTGTAGAACACTTGTTAAGAAGGAGTGTTGATTTTTGGAGTAACTGAGGACAAGTGCCCTGCATGACTTCAGAGTTGGAAGCATGTGGAGGTGTTCAAGCTTTTACTCATTGTATGCAAGTGATATTTAGTTTACGAAGAAAAAGTTAATTAATTAAATTTTGCATGCATGTAGAAGTGAAACTTTCTTGCCAAAGTGAAATTAGGGTTTTTGAACCTAAAAGTCACAAGTAAATTATAAAGGATTTGCAAAGGGTAAAAGTTCACGTCATGTGAGATACATTTGAGTGAGGGAAGAAATTTATAGATTGATTGAGATAGCAGGGGTGCACATCAGAGATTGAGGGCGCACTTCTTCAGTTGAAAGGACAAAGAGAAGCAGAGTTGCACTTCCTTTAGTGACTGAGAGGGGGCGCATTACACAGAGAGAGTGGAATCAACACTTGCCTCATTCAACTATTGATTGAGGGAGCAAATTCTTGAGCAGTCAGACAGATCAGAGAGAGGGACACACTTCTTCAATTGAAAAGGCATAAGAAGTTGGGGCACACTTCTTCAGTGAGTTAGAGGAGGCACATTTCTTCCAAGGATTGGTAGAGGGCACATTCCATCAGATATTTCAGAGCAGAGCATAGGGCACACTTTTCCAAGATGGAAACTTGGTAACTTGTGTGAGAAAGAGGCACACTCCTACAGAGTAGCAATTGTTGCAGAGTGTGGGTTTGACCTAGAGATCTGGCACACCTCCCAAGGCCTCAGGTTCTTCTATTTCTGAAATATCTGATTGTAACCACTCTATTATTTTTTTCTATGGCTCAAGATTCAAGAAAGCCCTAGTTTGTTGGTTTTTCCACATTAGGGTTTCTAGGGTAAAATTATTGTGTGCTGTGTGTGATTGGTTTCTTGTTCTGCTGCGTAGTTTATTAGTTAATTGAGCTTATCTATCGCTGTTCATAAAATTAGATATGAGAATTTAACTACGCATGCATCAAGGTTTATTTTATTGGAAGTAGTAGCCAAATTATAAGCTCTAAAGAAAATTTAATAGTAAATCTCCTCGGCTTGGAGGATTTTTGAGTGAAAAAACCTTGGAAGATTTACGATCATGAAGATGTAAATAATCCTTGTTTAAAAAACACTCAAGAGATGTTCTTCTTTGTGCATTCGTTATAGGGGAGCTGTGTATGTGTTATAACTGACCCTTTTACACAGTGAAACAAGATTCGTGGTTTAAATTCGTAAAGTCGTTTGTTTGAATTGAATCAAGATTCAAACGAGCCGATCTGATTTGTCTTGAGTCAAACTCGGGTTGATTGAGTTTGACTCTCGAGTATGACTCATATTAGTGAGTTTGAATCGTGATTTCCACACATGCATGGGACTAACACCTATAAAATCTGATTTTTGTTGGGTTTTTCTCATTTTTACTAGTCCGTTTAACTAGTTTCCCCTTTGCTAGGTTATGGATAGTGAAAAATGGTGACAGAGAAGCCTATAGGAGGAAGAAAGCATCTAAGGAAGGCCATCTGCCAACATTGCTATTTGTCGTTTTTTTCCCAATTTTTTCTCATTCCGATTCAAACTCTTCACTCTTTTACCTCGTCGATGTTTTGTTGATTTTGTGTCTGGTAACATTGCTTTTACATATACAAGATACAACTTAGTTGCATTATTGCATTATATAAAAACACAACCATCGATCAATCGATATAAATGACATAATTTACATAATTGGCTTGGACAAGTCATACATTGAACTTCATCTAGATCATTAGCATCATTACCCCTAAATAAGTCCTCATACAATTTGAGGGGTAACAAGATGCTCGGTAAGAGTGAAATGAAGAATGAAATGACCGAATTGGCTTATGATAGGGTTTATTACTTAGGGTTTGCAACTTAGATGAATGGGGCCCACATTATTCATGGGATTTAATTAATTAGTTAATTGATGATTTTTTTTTGTTATGGCCAATTTTTAATCCAACTAGAAAGTGTAATGTTCTCTTTTAATTAAACCACCCCGAGACACCCGTTAACCTATTTTATTCCCATAGGTTTGAGTGGGTATTAAAGAAAGGGAATAACTGAGGACTAATATCACTGGGAGCATAAAGGAACATCATTTCAATATTATTAAGTCATCAGTATAGTAAAGAAGGCCATCAGAGTTAATATCATAAAGCATGCAGGCCTTACTTCTTCAGTTAAGTCAATGAGCAATTAGAATTGCATGCATGCAAAAGGTAAAGTACAAACCCTAAAAGTGACATGCAAATTCTAAAAGTACACAGTAAAGCTATATAAGAAGGGTCATTGAACCAAAAAGGCATCCATGATTATTATTGTTGAGTTTGGTATTTAGAGCAATAGCAATAGTTGGGGTTGGAGACAAAGGTCTTCAACTAACAAGGGGTTTCGGCAGTGAAATCTATCTGCCCTAATCACTTCATGGTAGACCATCCAGGTCTATCATCAACATTCATCATATTTATTCATCTTCAGTGATCCAACACATAGAAAAGATTTATTTGCATGTTCATGTTTTGCAGCTGGGGGAATAGCTGGAGATCCTCGGAAGAATTCGCTGGGACCCAAAATCTCAGTTTTTTCTCTGCATGTAATCTTTATCTTTCTCAGCAGACTCACCACACTGCATTGGGTGATTATCAGTTCCTTGTTCGCATATCCGGAGCAGTTAGCAGCAAAAACGTTAGAGAGGGAGACATGAGCAACTGAGGGCCAGATTAATTCGCTAGGTGCCTTAGAGGAGGAAAAAGCTCTGCATGTGACCTCCAATATCTCCGCAGGTATAGACCATCATCTCGACAAAGTTTTAGTAGCAACAAACTTCTCCTCCTTCAGAAACGTCAATATCAGAAGAGGGCACACTTGTAGCTGGGCGTCAAATAGAGGAGAGGAGCACTATTTGTCCGACAAACACTGCTTGCATTTTATTTCTAGAGGACTATCAACTTAACTATCAGTGGTATCTGTATATCTTCTTACTGAAATTCTCTAACCTATAATCTCTCCAGATTAGCTATATTTTAGGGCCATTTGGCATGACACTTTTGCATGCACATTTTATTTGGCTTTTTTCACATCATTGAGTGTATGAACAAACAACATAGTAGCAAAGAACAATAAAATATCATTTGGGATATTACAGTGGTATCAGAGCATGTTCCTTGCCAATTGTGGGCTTAAACATGAAAAGTAAATGAATCCAGAAGAAGATAATTTTGTAACTTATAGAAGAAGGAAGAGTAGATACACCAAGGAGCAGGAATTTGAAGATATTTAGTTAGAGGATACCGATTCAGACATGGACCCAACATGTATACACTCTGATAGGGGAAAGGGAACATGAGAAGAGGAAGATAGGTTGGAGTTTCGTAACTGGGTTAGTGCGTTGAATGACCTAGCTAAAGGGCATAAAGAAGTATTGCATGCCATAAACAGGTTGGCTCTTAAGCCAGAACAGGGTCATAGCAGTATACCTCTTTCACTAGTAGATAGAGGATCTACTAGTAGTAGCGGGAAACATGCATACACTGATATACAAAACACACCTCACATATACAACAAACCATCCAGACCTACAATGCCTCACTTTATAGAGAATGCAGTAGCAAGACCAGTCATGCCAGCAGAACCTAGTGAACCATTTGCGGCTTATTTACAAGAGTACATGGATTTGGGAGATGAGTTCCATTCAGCTATGACCTTCTCAGATTTTTGCAATATGAAAAGCAGGAACAGGCCAAGAGGGTTTAGTAGAGCATTCAATCAGAACTTTGAGTTGCAATGCACATTGGGAAAACTAACTATCCCCAACTTTGATGGGACATCCACTTGTTCAGTCAGAATATGGGTATAGAAGTTGGACACCTACTTCCAACTTAACCCTATGATAGAGACAAGTGGTGGTACCACGGACTGGTGACATTGGGTCACAACACTGTCACTTCATATAGTGACTTCACACAAAGGCTCTTAGAGCGCTTTGATAAGGACCCAGAGATAAATTTCAGGGATCTTGCTCAGCTCAAGCAGACAGGCAGTGCAGAGACATTCATATCCGAATTCCAGAGAGTTGCAGTTATGGTATCTGACATGTCAGAGAGTCGGTTGATTATGCTATGTACGGAGGCTCTATCTGAGCCACTCCGCGGATGGGTGAAGGATTACAAGCCAATTACTTTGCAAGATGCTATCAGTATGACCCGAGTTTACAAGATTTTGTGCCAAAAAACAAGCCTCGACAAAAACCTACCAATCTTCCGGAAAACAAGGAAAAACCTACCAATCTTCCAGAAAACAAGAAAAAGATAATCCCACAGAAGGAATGGTTGAACGATGACACACGACGAGATTTGACAAGGAAGAATTTATGTTTCAATTGCAAAGAATCTTGGGTACTCGGCCACAGATGTATCGGTAAAGGGAAGGTACACCTCATCAAAGTACTTCCAAATAGCAGTGAGGAAGATGAATTAGAGCATAAACTGGATGGAGAACTACACAGTACAGAATTGGAACAATTGCCATCGAGAGCAACTATTGCTACCCTTACAGGAGTCCCCATCTTCCATACTATCAGGATTAGGGGAAGTGTCTAGGGACAACGTGCCATTGCTTAGATTGATGGTGGGGCCACCCACAACTTTATAGATTCCTCGTGGGTATAGAGGAAAAGATTTCCCACTGAGGACTTTGAGGGCTTTACTGTTGTCATGGCTGGTAATCACATGATGAAATGCACACAGAGGATACCTCAGTTACAGGTACAAATTGGGAATTATACGTTGGTCGGCGACTTTTATGTGGTAGATGTGCCAGACACGAGCATTGTTTTGGGAGCACAATGGTTGTACTCCATTGCAAAGGGCGTTCCGGGTAGACCTCTAGACAAAAGTATGATGTGCCCGAGGGAATTCAGACGAGGAGCCAAATCTAGGATGTTCAATCCTTACAGGTACCCAAGAAGATACAAGGAGGGAATACAGAGCATTGGTGAAAAGAAACATAAATTCGAAGAAAAGGAAGAGCCACCCAGTAGTGGAATAAACTGGTTGATAGAAATGGACAAGAAGAGACAGGGACAGATGTTTCGGTATATTGGTCGGAGATTGCTTGAGGACAAGTAATTTCGAGCGTGGAGGATTGTAATGTCCTTTTTTAATTAAACCACCCCGAGACACCCATTAACCTATTTTATTCCCATAAGTTCGAGCAGGTATTAAAGAAAGGGAATAACTGAGGACTAATATCACTGGAAGCATAAAGGAACATCAATTCAGTATTATTAAGTCATCAGTATCGTAAAGAAGGTCATCATAGTTAATATGATAAAGCATGCAGGCCTTACTGCTTCAGTTAAGTCAATGAGCAATTAGAATTGCATGCATGCAAAAAGTAAAGTACAAACCCTAAAAGTACACTCTAAAGCTATATAAGAAGGGTTATTGAACCAAAAAGGCATCCATGATTATTATTGTTGAGTTTGGTATTTAGAGCAGCAACAACAAGTGCAACAACAACAGATGAGGTTGGAGACGAAGGTCTTCAGCTAACAAGGGGTTTCGACAATGAAATCTATCTGCCCTAATCACTTCAGGGTAGACCATCCAGGTCTATCATCAACATTCATCATATTCATTCATCTTCAGTGATCCAACACGCAGAGAAGATTTATTTGCAGGTTCACGTTTTGCATCTGGGAGAATAGCTGGAAATCCTCAGAAGAATTCGCTAGGACCCAAAATCTTAGTTTTTCCTCCCCATGTCATCTTTATCTTTCTCAACAGACTCACTGCACTGCATTGGGTGATTATCACTTCCTTGTTTGTATATCTGGAGCAGTTAGCAGCAAAAACGTGAGAGAGGGAGACGTGAGCATCTGAGGGGTAGATCAATTCGCTAGGTGCCTTAGAGGAGGAAAAAGCTTTGCATGTGACCTCCAATATCTTTGACAGGTATAGACCATCATCTCGACAAAGTTTTAGTAGCAACAGGCTTCTCCTCCTTTAGAAACGTCAATATCATCAAAAGAGGGCACATTTGTAGCTGGGCGTCAAATAGAAAAGAGGAGCACTATCTGTCCGACAAACAGTGAATGCATCTTATCTCTGGAGGACTATCAGCTTAATTATCAGTGGTATGTGTTATCACCAACCTTGTAGTTGCCTATGTGAGGTGGATCCAGGATGGATGGTAGAGGGGCAAGCAACTAAGGAGGTGGAACCAAGACTGCCTAGACTCCCAAATGGATGGTTGTCACGTCAATCAAGGCAGCCTTCACTTTATATTATCTAAGTCCAAGACAGCAAAGGGGGAGACCCAGATCTACTTCCGATAGGAGAGATCAGACCTAGACACCAGATCAGATCAAGTAGGCTTGAGGTACATAAGGTGTAAGGTAATTGAAGACCCTAGATCTATGGGAGATGTTACCAGGTGTGCCAAGGCTTTGGATTAGGGTTTTGGAAGTGTTAAGTTTGATCCAAAGTGGAACCAAGGTGACTTGTGGGGTTGATACACGATCTGGGGTTGAGGTACTAGCAACTGATGAAGATAACCGTTGCCTTGGGAAATGTAACCAATGCAGGGTGAGTAAGGACAGAGCTGGGACTATCTAGTACCAAAGGGATAGACTCAATGAGATATATGACAATGTCAAAGTACCCGAGTCATCAAAGAAAAGTCAACTTTCAGGGAAAAGAAGTCAAAAGAGGGCTAGCGCTAGGCTTGGAGATTAGTGCCAGTTGGGCCTTGGGCAATGGAGTCAGTATTTGCACAGTGTTAGAGTGAACCCACTTGGGATATGCTTTGATCTATGGACTCAGAAAAGTGTTTGGCCTGAAAAATTCAGTTTGCAGGGGAAACCAACAGAAGGAGGGCTAGCGCTAGGGTTTGGAGGGGCATATCCTCAGATTTAGGACAATCTGGGAGGCATCAGCTTAGCGTTGGAGGAGAAATGGGATGTGGATGACCTGATCTACAAACCCAAGTTGGAAAGATGCAGAAAAAAAATTAGTTTTCGAAAAGTCAAAAAATGACTAAGAGTGCTAGGGTGTTGAAAGTCAGTTTCTTAGATCTAGGGCCCACATGGCAGCAACTAGGTCAGCGTTGGAGGTGTTTTGGAATGAGGAGGACCCAATCTACGAACCCAAGTGGTTATTTTCCGGAAAAATCAAATCTAGAAAAGTCAAAATTTCAGTGGGGGCGCTTGGTTTTAACAGTCAATTTTTTAGATCTAGGGCAAACCAGCAACCTTTTGGACAACGTTGAAGATGAAATGCTGAGAGGGATGCCCAATCTACAAAACCCAACAGTGGTTTCTTGAAAAATCGAACAGTTCCCCGATTAAGTATTTTTGGATTTTTTAATATTTTGGTGTTTTCACTAAATTGAAGAAAAGTAGGTACAATGGATTGAGATCATGGAAGAGAAGAACCAACCTATAGATCTTACCTGGGAAACCTTGTAGATGCCTTGATGATGATGATCTCAGCCATCCCAATCAATTTGAGAAGATTGAAACGAGTTCTATGTCTAGTGTTTTCCTGAGGAAGTCAATGCGCCCTCTCTCTTGCACAACAAATGTCAACCATATCATATTTGTTGCCACATGAGAAAAAAAACTAAATGCTACAGAAAAATAGCAAGAGAAAATCATAGATCGCAATGACACTAATGAAAACCCCCTGATAAAAAACGAAGACAATCCAAATGAGTTGAGGTCCCCTTGCAAAAACGCCCAAGCTGATGTTGCCCTCCTGTAGACAAGACAAAGATTCCCAAAAATATATAGATCTTGCAACAATTTCCTGAATGCTAGCAAGCAAAAGACTTTCCAATCACCATCCAAGAACATCAGATGCAAAGGAGATCCAAAAAATATCCACAAGAAATTTTTTCTATTATCCAGATCTAAGAGCCAAAGACCTTTTACAAATGAGAAGCTCTCTCCTTTAAATAGAAACGAGAGAACCAAAATC
This sequence comes from Pseudotsuga menziesii, assembly GCA_001517045.1. NCBI lineage: Eukaryota > Viridiplantae > Streptophyta > Pinopsida > Pinales > Pinaceae > Pseudotsuga > Pseudotsuga menziesii. The sequence goes on from LPNX010717971.1 coordinate 1,001,083, forward strand.
CTAACCACTTTCAAAACGAGTGGCTAAGATTAAAAGATAAAATATTCTAATCAATGGTTGAGATGAGCTCAACATACAATACATTGATCAATATAACCATAAAGTACCAAAGTGGACTAAATCACCCATAAAGAGGGTACTTCACTCAACAAGAAATAAATGAAGCACATGGTGGGTCCATGGAGTGTTAACTAACTCCCTATGGGTGCCCCATGGCACAATATAATAATATAATATTTCAATTCTTTGACTTTGTGCCTCCTTGAGGAAATCGTGAGCCTCCCAAAAGCTCCAGAAAATAATAATAAAATGCCCAAAAATAGGTGTGGGCCCAATCAGATGCTGCAAATGCTAGAGAAGGTGCAGAGGACATCACTCTCATCATCATGACTCATCCCATGTCATTTCCTTGTCTCAGTAGCCCAAATCGATTTCTTCAATAGCCTCCTAGGGTGCCTGCGTTGTCCAACTGAGCCCACCATGCTCTCTGGGATGGGGGTACTATGGTACAATCAAGTGGTTGCACCCCCTATGCCCCATACATCGCCCTAGGAGATCCAAATAAAACATCTCCCTACTCAGACACATCATTCTGTGAAGCAAAACTGCATTAGAAAGGTAAAATGAGCTTGATCATCTCTGCAAGTGTTCGGAACTGAAAATAAACTGTCTCCTTAGACTTAGAGAGTCCAAATCCATCTAGGGTGTATAATCATACCCTTACCAGGTCTTTGCCTGACCACCAACAACATCCAATAGACAATATAATCACCTGTAAATGACTAGATGCCAATAATATAACTCAGACTATCATCCATCTGCTGCAAGTGCTATAAGGCTAAGAGTCAATTCCCTATTTATCAGTACCCGCTTGAACCTGTGGGAATTAAATAGGTTAAGGAGCGTTCCTTGGTGCCTTAATTAGAAGAGGACATTACAATCTGGGCAACTAGATTCAGTGTTGGGTGATTACTTTCATCTTTACAACAATACATTACTGCTGGGCATGTTATTGGGGTTGTAATCTCTCATTAACAGTAGATATCTTTCCATTCTTCATCTATATTGACTGTTAAAGGCTCCTGAGGCAGCATTGAAGTCAACTCTGATTTTGGAGAATATACAAGCAGCTACAGGAGTTATTGGGGGTATTTTCCAGTGGTTATATACATAAGACTTTAGATTCTCAGTGCTGGAGTTCCCAGACATCTTCTACAGCATTAGAGTGGCCTCATTGGTGGTGATAAAGGACTTTATTTTCAGAACTCGTCATTTAGCATTTCCAGGCATGTAAACAGTAAAAAGTCCCTTTTCAATATATATCAGATCTATTTATTGAGCATTTTGATATCCTGTTAGTGTTGTAAGTTGTATTTCCTTGTTTTCATTAATAAAGTATATTGTGGGGAAAAGAATATCATGCAAAGTGTGATCAAACCATTATACCATACATAAACAATGAATTCAGTTTAAACATTAGTAAGGGTATGACAAGTATTTGGTAAAGAGAGACCTCAGCTACACTTCATCAACAGTGAGCAGAGATTTGTCAAACTCCACCCATACTCTTGACCAAACAGTAGATCCTCCAACGATTCTTAGCCAAACTGTAACACAGCCACGCAAAAGTTTAGTCATTTTGGGGTTGGGAATCTTACGGTTGTGAAACTTGATCCCACTGCTTTATGCAACTTTGGGTTTCTGAAAACAATGCCAAATTCTTAAAAGCAGACCAAAAAATGACAATTTATGATTGCTGCCAAATTTCACCCCCATGTTGTGCATGATTAGGGTCTCCGAAGCTGTGGTTATCTCTGAACAGTGAAAATTGAAAATTTCAATTTTTAGAGCTTGGTTTTGGCTGAGGCCCAAGCTATCTCAGAACCTCGCAGAAATGGAACCCATTGCTTATCTCTCCAATGGGTATCCAAATCTACTTCCAGATTTCAAGAAAGATAAAATTTCTAAAGATAGCAGTTTTCTAAGATTGCGAATCTTGAAAATTTGAAAGTGCCCATTTGGAGAACTCAAAAATGGGTCTCAAAACTTGTCATCTGCTGTTGAAAAACATCTAGTTTCTAAAAATAGAAATTGCCAAAATAGCAAAATCAAGAATCTGAAAGTGCCTTTCTTATTGCTCTCATTTAGATCTCAACTGAGAGTGACTTCTTCCAGGCAGTAGGTTGTACCTGGATCTTCCAATGCTTCCAGATTTTCCAGTTCATCTGGATTGCCCTTCATCAGGAGTTTCTTGGCTTGGCCTTGGATCATAGGAGAGATCCATCTACTTGTGAGTACACATTTAGATGTGAGCAATTTCTCCTCTTCCTCATTAGTAGGCAGTAGCACCTCAAGACCTTGAGTACATTCTCCAGACATATCCAGTCAAGACATTTTCCGAGGTTCTTGAGATCGTGATAGGGTTCCTCTATTCTTTGGTTCTCCTATCTTTGTATTATTTTATTTTTAGACGATAGGCTATAGACTCTAGCTGTTTGACCTCTGAGGTTAGTTATGCTTTTACAGGAGTAGCACCTGCACTTCCACTATTGATTGATTCTGATGTACCTGGCAAATCCCTTTGACCTCTTTATGGTGATTTGTCAGAGTAATAAAATTATCTTGTCTTATCTATCGTCATCCCATGCATTCTCCTAAATCTGAATGTCAACCTGATGCATGGGGGAAAATTGCCAAAAATAAATCTCCGGAAGCCGACACTGGAAACCTGCTAAAAATAGTACTACATATTCCATCCACCTGGAATACTGATCTCTGAGTAATCTCCAAACCCTCATACACTGCAGCTCTGGAACAAGATCAGGCTGGAATAAAAATCTGCAACAATGTGCCCATATGGCCAAGGTACTCGTGAACCACTGATGCCGAATGGTGAACTTTGTTATGTTCAGTCCATCCCATACAATGTCCATGAATTGTTTATGCCTGATTGTGAACTTTGTAATATTAATCTCACCTTGTATAATATCCATAAACATATGCTGGAAGCCTGGAACATAACACCAAAATTTGTGTAGGAAAATCTGGTGTTTATAGGTCCTGTTATCACATATATTGTAGCCAAGCTACCATATTCTATTTTTAAGACACAGTACATTTTTCAGCCAGATCTCTTACATATGAGATGCTGAGATGAGCATTTCTGATGGATCATTTTTGTATTAGTGGACTATTGTACTCTCCCATGTCAGGACTGAGTCTCAGGACACTCAGATTTGAGGACCAATATAGCCATTTATGTTATTTCAGAGTAGTAGTGGATGCCCAGTGTTATATCAGTACTTTCTCATTGGATATATGGTGTTTCAGATGGATTATATTGCCTGGATATGACTCAGTATTTTATATGGTGTTGTGGTTATTATTGCTCTTATATTGATTCTTGTGACATATATTGACTTGTGGTATCATGATCTGGCGGTCATATTTATATGGACTTGGTTGTATATTATACTATGTATTGATGTCCTTACTCTGGCTTTGAAGTTCTTGATCTGTACTCATTGGTTTTACCCTCCTTGGGGAGAATAGAGGTAGTCATTCCCACCATTGTCTTGGCTTGCTAGTGTTGGCTCCACCATTTCATTGTCTTCATCCATCCATTACCTTCCAGTTTAATTTTCAACCCGACTGACTTCTTGACTTGTGGCATGGAGGACCTTTTTCTCCACTAGAACTTTTGTTGGACAAGCCTCCCTGTTTACATCAATGTTATCGGAACCGGACTGGTCATCGAACTGGCGAAGCCCAAAATGTGAACCGGACCGGAACCGGCAAAAAACCGGGTAAAAAACCGGCTGACTAAAAAATACATAAAATATTCATATTTTGTAAAAAACATATATAACAATAGAACAATGGAACAACAGAGACTAGATATTCAAGTATTTGGACAGCAGAGACTAGATATTCAAGTATTTGCAGATAGACAATCATTAATCATTAATACTAGATTCCATCAGATCCTATTATTAAAGATCCTAGATTTTCCATCAGATATCTATTATTTCTATCATATCATGGTTTCTATACATGTATACTGTTTCAATGATTTTTTTTGATTGAGCCTTTTCTTATATCTGTCTTGCAATGTGAGAATGTCTATAGAGATACAATTTATAAAGGTACATGATACATCAAAGCAATATCAGGGTTGATCATTTCCTTCCAATTTTATGAAGAAATATAAGGCAGAAAATGATAGAAGCAATAAGCAATCGTCATAGGGGTAGACCAAGAGGGTTGAGGACTCAGTTTGGTATGGGAATGATCCTTACTTTAGGATGGCATGTACATGAACCAAATTTACAGTCACCTATCTTCATGTAGCACTGATTTTCTTGTTGACTAGGCCTATCAACTTTCAAGAAACTTACTTGCCCTCTAGGCACTGCTTGATGGCAATTGCAATGTTGGAGGCCATGTGCCATGGGATCCAACTGGAAATTGTTAAAAGGTCCACTGGCCGTTTGGCTCTATTTGGGGCATGGACCTATAGATTAAACTAGCTCCTATTGGTTGTTAACCTTCTGGATATCAAACTGAGCCTACCTTCCCTTGCGACAGATGAAAAAACTCTGATTAAAAAATGCAATGATCTCTAAACAGTGTCCTCTCCAACAGAGACAAAAACCCATGACAATGTATAAAGTTTAAACCAAGGTGATTGCTCCAGGACCAAAAAAGACAGATCAAGATGATAATGGTCTTAGCTATTAGAATTTGGACAGCAGAGACTAGATATTCAAGTATCTGCAGATAGACTAGAAAATGCAATGTAACTAGATATTCAAGCACCCACTACTGATGGATAAGTTACAACAATTTTCCAGTTGAACCAAACTCCTAACACCTCATCCCACAAGTCACACAATCTATTAAAAATTGAGTTTTCTAGTTTTTTTAAAAAAATTGAGTTTCCTGAGTCCCTAGTCCAGACCGGCCAGTTCGACCGGTTTTGGCCGGTTCCATACCCGGTCTGGACAAAAATCCGGTTTTTCGAAATTTTTTTGCTGACCGGACCGGCCAACCCTCTAAACCGGTCAGACCAGCCGGTTTTGCCGGTTCTGGTCCGGTTCCGATAACACTAGTTTACATTGTGTCTCGGCTCTGAGTTGGTGACAAAACTTGCCTATGGTAAGTTGGATAGTATGCCTAAATCATTCTGGTCGGTTGTCCCGATGTTTGGCACTGTGCAGAATTCCCCCTAGTCACTTGAGATGTTGTTGGCTAAAACTAAAAGCTCATGTACTGCTTTTATTGAAATATTAAATATGCGCCCATGGAAAATGAAAATTGTAAAACTGTGTTTCTTAACATAGGCAAAAAAGGCAAGAGCAATGAAATGCTAAAAAAATACTCCTTGAAGAGTATAAGAAAGGGTCCAAAAAAGCAATGGTTAAAAAATGTTATATCAAAGGATTGCTGACCTTATTAAAAATAAATATGGCCTGGATGAAAGCTGCGATTAGCTGTGCTTTTAAGCACTGGTGAAGTCCCAAATGGTTCATATAGGCCAAAAGGCCACAGAATAAAATATGATCTGAATGAACTTGGATCAAAATTGATGTAGACATGATGCCTAAGTTGAATAAGCACTCTCTAAACAACTCATCCATCTGTGAGGCACTGCCATTCCTTGCGTTGATGTTTGTCCAGTATTGGTTGTAGTGAGTTTTCCTTTTCCTTGTCCAAAGTGTCATGATGTTGAGTAGGAGGTCATCCTTTGCCTTAGCCTTGTCATTTCCACCTTTCACCCTTCACTAGCAAAATGACTACAACTATGAAGTGAGTATAGTCTTGAAAGTCTGAGTCTAAGTAATAATAAATAAAGCCTGATATTTATAAGTATTTGTTGATGTACCGCTAGTGAAATGAATGCTACTTGTTGATTTTGTTACGTGAATGAGTGGTAGAGCATGGTTTAACCTCTTAACACTTGCAGTAGATTGATCTATTCTGAGTTATTATTGGTGTCTGATTATTCACAGATGGTTATATTGTTTATTGGTTATGATTGATGATCAGACAAAGACCTATGAGGGGTATGAGTATACACCTTTGATGGATTGGGACTCTCTGAGTCCAATGAGACAGTTTATTTCCAGTTCTGGGCACTTACAGATGTGATCAGGCTTATTCTGCTTTTCTCATGCAGTTTTTCTTCACAGATTGATTTGTTTGAGCAAGGAGATGTTTCAGTTGGATCTCCTAGGGCGTTGTATGGGCATAGGGGGTTGCAGCCACTTGTTTGTACCATTGTACCCCCATCCCAGATAGCTTGGAGGGCTCAATTTGACAACGTAGGCACCCTAGGAGGTTGTTTTAGCAGTATCACGTTTCCTGAGGCAGATTAAAAAATGATCAAATGGCTATTGAAGAAATCGATTTGGGCTATTGAGGCAAAGAAATGGCATGGGGTGAGTCACAATGATGAGAGTGATGTCTTCCACACCTTCTCCAGCAGTTTCAGCATTTTATGGAGCCCGCACCAATTTTTGGGCAAATTTTATATATTTTCTGGAGCTTTTTGGGAGACCCACGATTTTCTCAAGGAGGCACAAAAGTCAAAATTTTAAATTGTTATATTATTTATTGTGCCATGGGGACACCCAAAGGGAGTTAGTCAAACACTCCTTGGACCCACCATGTGCTTTCATTTATTTTTTGTTGAGTAGGTTACCTTTATTTGGGTGGTTTAAGTCCACTTTGGTAAACTATAATTATATTGATCCATGTATTGTATGTTGAGCTCATCTCAACCATTGATTAGAACATTGTATCTTTTAATCTTAGCCACTCGTTTTGAAAGTGGTTAAGATTTGGTTATGATTGAGGTTCTCTCATTTTTATTTAAAGGAGAGAGCTTCTCATTTGTAAGGGGTCTTTGGCTCTTTGATCTGAATAATAGAAAGACTTTTTTTGTGGAAATTTTCTGGATTTGTTTTGCATCTGATGTGCTCAAATGATGATTAGCTTGTCTTCAGCTTACTAACATCGTGGAAATTCTCGTGAGATCTATTTTTTTTTTTCGTGGCTATCATTGTTTTGTCTACAGGAGGGCGTTTTGGCTGGAGCGTCTTTGTTGGGAGACCTCAACTCGCTCGATTCTCTTCGTCTTGGATCAGGGGGTTTTCATTAGTTTCATTGCGATTTATGATTACTTCATTTTACTGTCTTGTAGCATTTAGTTTCTTTATTTTGTATGTGCAAATCTGATATGGTTGACGTTTGCTCATGCAGGGTAAGGGGCGCTTTGATGGCTTGGACCTTGCATTTGCCATAGAAATCACGGGGATGTTCTAGGATTGATTGGGATAGCTAGGATCGTCGCTGTTACAGACTTCTACAAGCTTATCTAGGTAAGATCCACAGGTAAGTTCTTCTTTTCTGATCTTATTCCATTGTACCTTGCTGAAATTTAACTATTTTTCTGAAAACTCCTAAACCATAGAACCTAAAAAATCAAATAATTAGGGAACCGTTCGATCTTTTGCAAAACCATTTCTGGGTTTCATAGATCGGGCCTCCCCCTAACTAAATCAACTGGAACGTTGGTTAAATTCCTCATAGATATACCTAGGTCTGATTTTTCAGCAGAAAACTGCATAACCCCCCACTGAAAAAATCGATTTGTTAGGGTTTTGAGTTTTTCTGATTTCTGACTTCACAGACGGATAGATTGAGCCTTGGGCAGTCCAAATCAGCCCCAACGCTATCAAGAGGCTCAACAGTTTGACCGGGATCTGAAAAATAGACTGAAACTGCCCTAGTGCCCTCACTGAAAATTGGCCTTTTTCGGAAGTAGTTTTTTCTGAAATATGACATGATAGGCTGATAGATCGGGTCCCAAGCATCCCAGAACACCTTCAATGCTGTGCTAATTTATCCTGGTTTTCCCTAGATCTGAAAAAATCAGTTTTCAGCCTCCTAGCCCCATCATCAGATTTTGACTTTTCTAGATCTGATTTTCCTGTTGTTTTTCTTATTTGAGCTTGTAGATCAGGTCTCCCTGATCTCTTCTCATCCTCAACGCTGAGTCATCAGCCTTCTGGTACCCCCTAAAGCTTCAGATTTGTCTTCCTAGGCCCTAGCGCTAGCTATCTACTGAGCTGGGTTTCCTGTACCTTGGCTTTTCTGGACCAATTGCTTTCTGGTTTCGTAGATCATGGTGTTTCCCAAGTGGGTATCCTAAAACGTTGTCTTACTGCTGACTCCATTGCCCAATGCATACAAAGCATTGATCTCCAAGCTAGCGCTGCCCCTAAGCTCTTAGCCTTTGCCATCTACCAACATTCACTGATAGCTTAAACACACTTCATTGAGTCTGATTTCTTGGTACTGGATAGTTCCAACTCTGTCCTTGTTTACCCTGTCATAGTTATGTTTCCCAAGACAGTGGTCACCTCCACCAGTTGCTAGTATCTAAACCCTAGAGCTAGGGTTTCCATGCACCTTGCATCTTAAGTACCCTGAAGCCCCATCTGATCTTCTTCTGGTGTTTAGGTTCGATCTCTCCTATCAGGAGCAGATCCGGGTCTCCCCCATTGTTGTCCTGGACTAGGATAACTTAAAGTGAAGGCTGCCTTGATTGGCGTGACAATCATCCATTTGGGAGTCTAGGCAGTCGTGGTTCCACCCTTAGTTGCTTGCCCCTCTACCATCCATTTTGGATCCACCTCAAGCAGGCAACTACAAGGTGGGTGATAACATTTTGGCGCTGTTGCCGGGGAGGTAGAGGCCTACCTTGGTTCAACATCCCTCACTTTCCCTTACGACAAATCTTTTATTGGTGAATTACTTGTGTGGTTCACCTAGCGACTCCACCCCGCGACTCCACTGAGGATCGTACCTAACATATTAATCTTAAGTTCTTAGAGCATACCATAAATCATAATGAATTCGGATGTATTTTTGAAGAACTTGAAGGAAGTAACCAAGAGCATGATTGAAACTAACAGACAAATAAACGAAAGGAATAGATGGAGGTCAGAATACGGGTATGAGGATGATCTCGAGCATGATTATGGGTATGAATCTAGTTATCACAGTCTTTATGATACCCACCATTTGTCTCACCCATGCAATAGAGATTTTCCAACCATCCCGAGTGGACCTGTAAGTCGACATGAACCTAGAAGTCAGTCCCAGTCAAAGCCTTATAGCCAAGTAACCCGAGCTGTTAAAAAACAAGACAAACGGTATCCTTTTGACTTTTCTGAAATACCGGGAGCACCTCATCCTATGCCAAACGATTACACTAGTGGGTTGCCCCAGTTTAGTGGAAATGATGATATATCTATTGAAAGTCATTTGGACATTCTCTGGGATTACATGGAATCTAGAGGTGCAGAAAATGAAGATGTTTATATGCGAGCCTTAGTAGAATCCTTGCAAGGGGATGTTCAACTATGGTTTGATCATTTAGCACCAGGATCCGTCACTGGGTATGACATGTTCACAGATTTGTTAATTAATAGTTGGAGCAGGAACACTGATGATTCTTTAGAGTGTGAATCTAGCAATGATTATAATCAGTATATTGGCGAAGTGCTTTCTCAATTGGACCATTCCTCTCCTGATATGTTCCAAATTATGAGTGTGCCTGCAATCCATAAGAATGTTACAGAGTACTTTGGGAATAATGTTTCAAAACCTCATGTTGAAACTAATAAGGATATCAATCAAATCATACAAGATACGTTGTTATTATTACCTGAAGCAGTCACAGAGCAAATCCTGAATCTGATCCGTGAAAGGGAACCTAACATGCACCATCAAGAAACATCTATAGTTGAACCTTCCATTGGTGAGGTCATTAAAAAGCCTTTAAAAGAACAACTCCATAGTCATTGCCGAATTGATGATAATTTGAGTCAGTATCCAACCTATCCGAATCTGGATTCAGACCTTGATCATATCTTTGCAGAAGAAGAAAAGGTTGAAATTAATAAAACTTCTGTTGAAGAGCAATCATGTGGTCATATTGTAGTTGAAGACCAAGTTTGTGAGGATAGAAATGAACATAGTAATGTCTTTCCTTATCAAATGAATGATGATGATCATTTATCCTCAGTTGAGTGTAATGAACAATCTCAAGAAGAGCAACCACATGATGATGATATAATTGTAAGCGAGATTGACCTGGAACCTTCTTTGTCATATCTTTCGAACTAGAATCTGTGTCCCAATAATCATCAAGAGCCTCGAAGGAATGATTCTTGTAATGTTGTTACTATTCCTCGTCATATTTTCGATCAAGGTGATTTGGTTGAGGAGATTAATCATAGTAAGTCTAGTTCTTGGGATGTTAGTTTTAATCTTGCCAATTTGTCTAGCAAATGTCTCAAATCACATGGAAGATTGGTGTGAACATCTTTAGGTGATCCAAACCAAGTCTTAATTTGTCAGTCCACCCTCCCATCCCAGCTTTTGAAGTCCTCTATGGTATCATGCGGTGCAAAGTCTCGAAAGTGCCAAATGGTCAGTGGTAAAACATTTTATCTCCTTTCATCCTTGGCGCATAATGCTTTCAACTTTGCTAATTTCTTTGATTGGGTGAATGAAAAGCTCTATAAAGACCAATTCCATATTTTCTCATTTTATAAACAACAAATGGGGTTAATCTCAATTTTTGGTTTAATGATCTCTAATTTGTCCCTATTTTGTTTCATCAGTGATCATAATGTGAGTATGATTGAGTGTGCTGACCAAAAAGATGAGGGAAAAAATGATGGCTTAGGAGGGATGAATTATGTATCGTATTCTTTTCTCTCATCAAATTTAAACTTGCATAAATTTTATGATCCTATCTATCTATGGATGGAAGAAGTCTGCAACAATCAATTTCATCCCCAGCATGATTTCATTTCTTTTTATCCATGCCTTTCTTCGATTTTCAAACAACAAGTTATAATGGATTCAATTTTCATTCACATTACTTACAAGCCATCTTCGACTTGTTGTACCATTGGCTGCAAAGAAATCTCAATAGATTCGTTTAGCAAGTGGTTACATTGGATTTGTGATTTTATCTAACACTTGTCCAAACTGGTTAGGGTAGAGTAGGTAGGACCTGAATAAGCCTTTCTCGGCAGTAGTATAGAATCTTGCTTTGTTGTCTGAAGCTCACCTTTGAAGCTCTTAGTGTAATTCTGTTTTCCTGCAAAATAAAAAATCAAACTTTTATTGAAAAGTTATGATTATAGATTATATTTATTTTACGCTTTTCAGTTTCATGCATCTTTATTTTCAGTATTTTATATATTATCCACATATTGTTCTAATGACCGGTCTGTGAGTTTGGTATAGCTCTTGATATGTTGCAGGTAGTCAGGTACATTCTTGGTAGTGGTTGCAGAGCTGGATGGATTGATCGAGGATGCGAGAAGCAGAGTGCGAGGACCAGAGATTTAGAGGTTCTCAAGCGCTCTTTTCAGCAGAGCACTTGTCCCAGCTGGAGCCAGATGTTATCACATATATAGTAGCCAGGCTACCATATTCTATTTTTCAGACACAGTACATTTTTCAGCCAGATCTCTTACATATGAGATGCTGAGATGAGCATTTCTGATGGATCATTTTTGTATTAGTGGACTATTGTACTCTCCCATGCCAGGACCGAGTCTTAGGACACTCAGATTTGAGGACCGATATAGCCATTTATGTTATTTCAGAGTAGTAGTGGATGCCCAGTGTTATATCAGTACTTTCTCATTGGATATATCGTGTTTCAGATGGATTATATTGCCTGGATATGACTCAGTATTTTATATGGTGTTGTGGTTATTATTGCTCTTATATTGATTCTTGTGACATATATTGACTTGT
>LPNX010717971.1:1013176-1023582 GCA_001517045.1 Pseudotsuga menziesii
TTATTAAAAATACATATGGCACGGATGAAAGCTGTGATTAGCTGTGCTTTTAAGCACTGGTGAAGTCCCAAAGGGTTCATATAGGCCAAAAGGCCACAGAATAAAATATGATCCTAATGAACTTGGATCAAAATTGATGTAGACATGATGCCTAAGTTGAATAAGCACTCTCTAAACAACTCATCCATCTGTGAGGCACTGCCATTCCTTGTGTTGATGTTTGTCCAGTATTGGTTGTAGTGAGTCTCCCTTTTCCTTGTCCAAAGTGTCATGATGTTGAGTAGGAGGTCATCCTTTGCCTTAGCCTTGTCATTTCCACCTTTCACCCTTCACTAGCAAAATGACTATAGCTATGAAGTGAGTATAGTCTTGAAAGTCTGAGTCTAAGTAATAATAAATAAAGCCTGATATTTATAAGTATTTGTTGATGTACAGCCAGTGAAATGAATGCTACTTGTTGATTTTGTTACGTGAATGAGTGGTAGAGCATGGTTTAACCTCTTAACACTTGCAGCAGATTGATCTATTCTGAGTTATTATTGGTGTCTGATTATCCACAGATGGTTATATTGTTTATTGGTTATGATTGATGATCAGACAGAGACCTATGAGGGGTATGAGTATACACCTTTAATGGATTGGGACTCTTTGAGTCCAATGAGACAGTTTATTTCCAGTTCCAGGCACTTACAGATGTGATCAGGCTTATTCTGCTTTTCTCATGTAGTTTTTCTTCACAGATTGATTTGTTTGAGCAAGGAGATGTTTCAGTTGGATCTCCTAGGGCGTTGTATGGGCATAGGGGGCTGCAGCCACTTGTTTGTACCATTGTACCCCCATCCCAAAGAGCTTGGAGGGCTCAATTTGACAACGCAAGCACCCTAGGAGGCTGTTTTAGCAGTATCACATTTTATGAGGCAGATTAAAAATGGTTAAATGGCTATTGAAGAAATCGATTTGGGCTATTGAGGCAAAGAAATGGCATGGGGTGAGTCACAATGATGAGAGTGATGTCTTCCACACCTTCTCCAGCAGTTTCAGCATTTTATGGGGCCCGCACCTATTTTTGGGCAAATTTTATATATTTTCTGGAGCTTTTTGGGAGACCCACAATTTCGTCAAGGAGGCACAAAAGTCAAAATTTTAAATTGTTATATTATTTATTGTGCCATGGGGACACCCAAAGGGAGTTAGTCAAACACTCCTTGGACCCACCATGTGCTTTCATTTATTTCTTGTTGAGTGGGTTACCTTTATTTGGGTGGTTTAAGTCCACTTTGGTAAATTATAATTATATTGATCCATGTATTGTATGTTGAGCTCATCTCAACCATTGATTAGAACATTGTATCTTTTATTCTTAGCCACTCGTTTTGAAAGTGGCTAGGATTTGGTTATGATTGAGGTTCTCTCATTTTTATTTAAAGGAGAGAGCTTCTCATTTGTAAGGGGTCTTTGGCTCTTGGATTTGAATAATAGAAAGACTTTTTCTGTGGAAATTTTCTGGATTTGTTTTGCATCTGATGTGCTCAAATGGTGATTAGCTTGTCTTCAGCTTACTAGCATCGTGGAAATTCTCGTGAGATTTTTTTTTTTTTTAAATCTATCTCCGTGGCTATCATTGTTTTGTCTACATGAGGGCGTTTTGGCTGGAGCGTTTTTGTAGGGGGACCTTAACTCGCTCGGTTCTTTCGTCTTGGATCAGGGATTTTTCATTAGTTTCATTGCAATCTATGATTACTTCATTTTACTGTCTTGTGGTATTTAGTTTCTTTATTTTGTATGTGCAAATCTGATATGGTTGACGTTTGCTCATGCAGGGTAGGGGGCGCTTTGATGGCTTGGAGCTTGCATATGCCATAGAAATAACGGGGATCTTCCAAGATTGATCGGGATAGCTAGGATCGTCATTGTTACGGACTTCTACAAGCTTATCTAGGTAAGATCCACAAGTAAGTTCTTCTTTTCTGATCTTATTCCATTGTACCTTGCTGAAATTTAACTGGTTTTTTGAAAACTCCTAAACCATAAAAACCTAAAAAATCAAATAATTAGGGAACCGTCCGTTCTTTTGCCAAACCATTTATGGGTTTCGTAGATCGCCCCCCCTCCCTAACTAAATCAACTGGAACGCTGGTCAAATTCCTCATAGATTGACCTAGATCTGATTTTTCAGCAGAAGACTGCATAACCCCCCACTGAAAAAATTGACCTGTTAGGGTTTTGAGTTTTTCTGATTTTTGACTTCACAGACGGATAGATCGAGCCTTGGGAAGTCCAAATCAACCCCAATGCTGTCAAGAGGCTCAACAGTTTGACCGGGATCTGAAAAATAGACTGAAATTGCCCTAGCGTCCTCACTGAAAATTGGCCTTTTCCGGAAGTAGGTTTTTCTGAAATCTGACGAGATAGGCTGATAGATCGGGTCCCAAGCATCCCAGAACACCCTCAACGCTATGTTAATTCATCTTGGTTTGTCCTAGATCTAAAAAAATCAGTTTTCAGCCTCCTAGCCCCATCATCAGATTTTGACTTTTCTAGATTATATTTTCCTGCTGTTTTCCTGATTTGAGCTTGTAGATCACGTCTCCCTGATCTTTTCTCATCCTCAACGTTGAGCCATCAGCCTTCCGGTACCCCCTAAAGCTTCAGATTTGTCTTCCTAGGCCCTAGCGCTAGCTATCTACTGAGCTGGGTTTCCTGTACCTTGGCTTTTTTGGACTAATTGCTTTCTGGTTTCGTAGATCAGGGTGTTTCCCAAGTGGGTTTCCTGAAACGTTGTCTTACTGTTGACTCCATTACCCAATGTATACAGAGCACTGATCTCCAAGCTAGCGCTGCCCCTAGGCTCTTAGCCTTTGCCATCTACCAACAGTCATTGATAGCTCAAACACACTTCATTGAGTCTGATTTCTAGGTACTAGATAGTCCCAACTTTGTCCTTGTTTACCCTGTCATAGTTACGTTTCCCAAGACAGTGGTCACCTCCACTAGTTGCTAGTAGCTAAACCCTAAAGTTAGGGTTTTCATTCACCTTGCACCTTAAGTACCCTGAAGCCCCATCTAATCTTCTTCTGGTGTTTAGGTTTGATCTCTCCTGTTGGGAGCAGATTCGGGTCCCCCCCATTATTGTCCTGGACTAGGATAACCTAAAGTGAAGGATGCCTTGATTGGTGTGACAACCATCCATTTGGGAGTCTAGGCAGTCGTGGTTCCACCCCTTAGTTGCTTGCCCCTCTACCATCCATTTTGGATCCACCTCAAGCAGGCAACTACAAGGTGGGTGATAATAGGTCCCAACCAAAGTTGTTCAACTTTGTGATGATCTCCCATTTTTTGATGCCTCTTGTCCTGCATCAGAACCAAATCTCCAAGTCTGAAGATCATTTGCCTGGATTTCCTTTCAAAAATTTGTTGTACCTTGTCTTGGTATTTAGTGAACGTACCAAAAGCCCTTCTTCTTTTCTCATCCAAATCAACAAGTTGATTGATCCTTGCCTCCAGAGGCTTTGAATTGGTAGACAATCCTTGAAGAAAATTCTAAATGGGAATCTTTAGGTTACCAAAAGATAAGCATCCATACCGTAAACCATCTCATACGGACTCTTACCTGTTGCTCACTTAGCTATAGTCCTATCTGCCCAAAGAGCACACTTAAGATTACTGTCCTATCTTCTCTTATTCTCACTAAGAATTGTCTTAATGATCCTCATTGATTCTTGTTGCTTGATTCCATTGAGCCATAGGCTTGTGGATAGTAGTGAGATGAATGGCACAAGACAATGATATACATCGCCTAAAAATCAATCATCTTTAAAGATTGGAAAGGAGAAAAGCTTTATCCATGAGAATCTGAAACAGATAACGTCTGTTTCTAACGGAATAATCCAACGTAAATAGGATAGAAACTCCATAAATGGATAAAAATATAAAATGAATAATTGGTAAGTGATCATATTACTTTTACAATGATGGGTTTTATATAATCCCATCGTCCCTTTACTAAAAGGCATGTCTTTTGATTTAATCAATTAATTTATTAATGATATTATTTATATTTATATTATGTTATATTTTTATTTTTATATATAACATTGCCTTCCCCTTAGAGAAGCTTTGTCCTCAAAGCTTAGAGAAGACAGGGCATATGTCTAAGTTTTTCCTTGAACCATCATTTCTAGATTCTTTCTTTTAGTAATTGCGACACTTGATGAAATGAGACAATACAAGTTACGAATTCCAAAGAAGAAATGTCGCATCGTCGCTGATGTGGTCCATCCGAGAGCTATATTCATTGTAGCTATTTGATGGCATTGTGGGGTGGTTCTTCTCGTTTGTTGCTTAGTATGTTGATTTGATGTTCTTGTTTGTCTAACTACAAAACCCTTCTGTGCATGTTCATTTTGACCTTGTCGTTGGTCAAAATGACGTTTATCATTAGGGTGTCGATAAGGAGTTTTTGTTGTTTGTTTTTCTGTTGGATTGACTTCCTTTTGAACTGCGACGAAGACTGAATTTGTGTTTATGTTTTCTTCTTCAACTTGAATTTGTCTCCTGGAAAGTCTGGATGCTTCCTTTTGGCTTTGTGCTACTTTGTTCTCCAGTGAACTGTTATTACTTTGAATCTTCTCGAATCTGTCGTCTTGAGACTTTTTGTCCTCTTTTAACTTCTCGATTTGTTCCTCTAGTTCTTGATTAACCTTCTTTAGGGCGGAATTTTCTTAGTCTTTTTCCAGTGATTTTTGCTGGAGAGCTTGAATCTTCTCTTGTAACTTTTGACTGCATTGAACTTTATCCTTTGCCTTCTTAATTTGAAGTAGTAATTACTGATTATGATCTCTTAGACAAGAGATCTCTTCATCTCATTCTTGTATGTCCTTGTCGAATTTATTTCTCGCAATTTCAAATTCTTTAGTTTGTTTGGAGGACTTTCGAATACGATCTTTCAATAGGGACTCTTACGTGTTGCTCACTTAGCAATAATCCTATCTGCCCAAAGAGCACACTTAAGATCACTGTCCTCTCTTCTCTTATTCTCACCAAGAATTGTCTTAACGATCCTCACTGATTCTTGTTGCTTGATTCTACCTAGCCATTGGCTTGTGGATAGTAGTGAGATGAATGGCACAAGACAATGATATACATCGCCTAAAATTCAATCATCTTTAAAGATTGGAAAGGAGCAGCTTTATCGGAGCAGCTTTATCCATGAGAATCCTTACAGATAAACAAAATCTAGTCATGAAATTATCTTCAATAAACTTGATTACAACTGCATTTGCAATTGCAGCATTCCTTGTGGGAATAGCCTGTACCTAATGAGTAAAATTATTAGGAGCAGTTAAAATCCATTTATACCCAGTACTAGAACTTTCATGCATCTTACCCACAAATTCCAAACATTGGTGCTGAAAAGGGGCCTTGACCACCACCTCTTCCAAAGGTAAATCTGGCAATTTCTGTTTCCCTACAACCTCTGACATGGCTCGCATGATCTAACAGACTGATGCACATCGGAAAACAAAGTTGGCCAGTAATAACTTGCTCTTAGTATTTTCATGCCGTAGATAAAATGAGAGACTTGACAATAGACAGCCTGGGCATATATTTTCTCAAAGAGCTTGTACTTCTTATTGTTCCTATATTTGTATTTATCCTTGTTAGAAGGCTGGGAATTGGTATGTTGCTTGGGTATATTTTTCCTTGCTTGTGTTATCTGCTCTCAGATATCATTTTCTAAAGCTTACAGTTAGAATGTAATGTTTTATTGCAGGGCATATTCTTGGACACAAGCTGCGGCAGATAATAAAGGACTAACTCTAAAATATTCATCTGTCAGCAGAAGGATTGCAAAGAAAACCTGCTATGTATGGAACTGTGCAAAATATGATTTTTATGGTATTCATTCTCAGTGGGCACAACTAAATTTACCTTCAGTGATTGAAAGGAAAGGTTCCTTAAGCAAAATTTCTTGTTCGTTGAGTACATTCATAACGGAGAAAAATCTAAAGGTAGCTGATGAATCATTTGATGGTCGGGATAAGGTGGGGGTGCTGTTATTAAATCTTGGGGGACCAGAGACACTCCAGGATGTGCAACCTTTCTTGTTTAACCTATTTGCAGACCCGGTAATATTTTGGTTCTTTCAAATCTGCAGTTGCATCAGGAATTAAAAGTAAAACAAATTAATTAATTATTATTTGTTTTTTTATATTTTTCTCTTATTACATATTTATTGGATATGCTGTTATGATACCAGCATTCATCATTAATTCTGGTAGGTGTAGTCTCCTTTTCTACGATATAATATACCTTCTCTCTAGTCTGTTAAATGACAATGTGGATGCATTATATTGATGAAAGTTATTAAGAGTATGTTACTATGTACATGAAACCTATAAGTCGTTAAAGCTTTTGTGCGAGAACCCTTTTCCATCTTGTGAACTTTGCTTGTCATCTGTGCAAAGTCTGCATTTATAATGAGCATAAAAAACTCATGAGACTATCATAATATCATAAATGTCTATGAATTAAATGCTCTTATCTAGCTCGTCGCTTGTGTTGTCTTCTATATCCATCGTTTGCATCTATTATCTTTATCTATCCTGTCAGATTATTTTCTTGTATTAAAACAATATTTCCTTTCAGGGAAGTATTTGATTAAGGTATAAAGGAATGCTAGATATAAATCACCACAACATCTATTCTCCTTTGCTTCTCCATAGTTCTTACATTTTGGAGTTATATTTTTGTTCATGAGGTGCATCAGGCAGTTGGTTTAGGATAGTGCAAGTGTTCTTTTGTTCTTCTTGAAGCTTCTCTTTACTGATATTTCTGTCACTTACGTTTAGTCTTTGAATATCACAACCTTTATACAGTCTGGACCACACTGCCTTGCATTTCTTCTTCTTCCATGAAATTGTTTACATGATTGAAATGCTCCATAGATCTATATATATTTAATATTAGCATGGGGATTAATGTTTTATATCAGTACTAGGGTATAAGTGCATGAGGGGAGACTCATGCTTGCTAAATGCAAAGTACATGGCGGGGGGGAGACTTGTTATTGCAAGACTATGGGCCCGCAAGTAATTATGAACATAGTTTGGTTTTTGCTTATATACACAAGTCAAAGGAGGTGCAATTTTGAGTGATAGTGATGGCCGTGACGAGTAAACAATGATAAAGTGGTTGCACGTATGTAACATGACCATGCTTGTGAGTGCTAAACAACTATTATACACGTGTTGAAGAATGGTATGCCTGTTGCAATGGAGTTCACAAATTTATGCCTATCCTCTATAGTCCTTTCAGAACATGTATCTGTTAGTTTTTCCAGATCTTATTAACTTAATTAGGATCTTTTTCTAGAAGAATAACAAGTACAACTAGATGCATAAGATATAACAGATACACAAGATATAACAAGATATACAAAAGATACACAAGATATACACAAGATATCTGTTAGTTTTTCCAGATCTTATTAGCTTAATTAGGATATTTTTCTGGAAGAATAACAAGTACAACTAGATGCATAAGATATAACAGATACACAAGACACAAATATTTTCACCGGGGAAACCATAAAGGAGAAAACCCCGCAAACTTCCTCATAATAGTACAGTCACAAAGACTGTGTCATAAGATGGTCAATCCCTGTAATAAGAAGTGTTGCCCACCTATTTCAACTAAGTGGCAACTTCATGTACATTACCGGTGTACATTATTGTGCATTTGTACCATGGAAAAATCTATGTTTTTTCACTCAGCAGGGCAATTCTGCCCCTTTTGTACACGAAATGTCCGCTCCCTTGCGTGGGATAATTAATGTAACTTTATATGCCAGCATGGGTCATTCCTCTAAGGATGTCACCATGGACTTTATTATCAGGGAAGTCCTCTTCACCGAGTGTTTTTTTCCCCTTCCAGTTAATCTTGTTATCTAACAATTTTAATTGGTTGGGTTTTTCACTCACTAATCCTCCAAAGTGGTGAATTGGCGTTCTGATAATCAAGATCATGAGGTGGCTAAGGTTTCAAGTTGTTGTCCATGACCATGCTAGCCATATCTTGTAGTCTTGCGGAATTTCGTTAGGATTTTAATTTTATCTTGATTTTTTCCTAATTAATTAACTTTACCATTTGGTGGTTAATTAATTAAGTTTTGATGTAATAATGTAATCTCTTGAACCTTGGCATTTTGTAATAGGGGCTATGAATGCAAATGAAAATGCTATGACACCCCCTAAGCCATTGGTTCAAGTCTCATGTCATTCTGACAAGGGTTAAAAAGTTAGAGCAATTTTAGTTAAGACAAGGTTTTCTTTTCTCAGGAAATTAATTTAATTTCCTAGGGTGAAAAATTAAATTATTTGATTTTGAAGGAAAAAATCAAATAAGGCCATGGTAATTAAGTTTGGGGGGTGGCTAAGCATAGTTAAAATTTCATTTAAATAAACCCCCCATGGTCAAAATAAATGTCTAGAGATCTCCTAAGTGGGGTGTCCCTCTTGTCTTAATAAAAGATAAAAAATAAAATAAAAAATTAAAGATCAAAAATTAAAAAATTAAAAAATAAAATATTAAATAGAAAATATAAAAAATAAAAAATAAAAGATAAAATAAAAGATTAAAAGATTAGAAAATAAAAAGATAAAAATAAAAAATAAAAGATAAAAAAAGATTTAAAATAAAAGATAAAATAAAAGATAAAAAATAAAAGAATAAATAAAATATAAAAAGTAAAAGATAAAAAATAAAAATAATAAAAAATTAAAATAATAAAAATTAAAATTTGAGTCAAAAGGGGGCCCCACTTGAGTCATGGAAACCCTAGATCTAAGGGTTAAGCTTTATTGTGACATGGATCTATATTTTTGACCATTGATTTGAAAATGCACCCTTGCTTATGAATGGTGGATGGCTTGCAAAGTCAACAAACCTAGATCTAAGGGTGGAGGAGAGCTAGAGTTTAGATCTATGCTTTGGACCCTTGATTTGAGAGTGGGTTTGAGATCTTTTCAACTATAAAAGAGAGGCCTCTCCTCTCATTTTATCATCATTCTTTGGAGCAAGGTTATGCTGCCAAAATACTCTCTTCTCTATTCTTCTCTCTCAAGTTTTCTTTGGCTATGGTAATGTTGTTGTCCTATTGGGGTTTATAATACATCAATCTTTGGAGGATACATTTGTTGGTGCACCCATTTTGTGGCTGAAGAGTGAGGTAACTGTTTATGGTTGGTTATTGTTGCATTATTTATCATAGAAGCTCTCCACAAAGGTTTTTGCATGATTTATGGTGTTCTCATCTCTATGTGTGAGTTTTGCAGCTTTAGCTAAACTTTTTGCAGGGATCCAAGCTTGGAAAAATTCTCTCTCCAAGGCCCCAATCTCTAATTTTGTTTTCTGTTTTAGGAACTAGTATTTTTCGTTATTATTTAGTAGCAAAATCTAGTTTTATTCAATAGATCCATGTCATATTTTTATTATATATTGCAGATCTGATTTTTTACTGTGTTTTAGGTGGCTGGAAATGCAATTTTCAGCCCTCTAATATTCAATTTTTTGATATTTTAAAACTCAGGTTTTTACTGTAAAATTTCTGTATTTTATTACTAACATTCTCAAACTTCCTTTTGAGTTTTCTGTCATTTTCCAGCAAGCTTTGCTTGCTGGTTTTTAGCAGGTTTTACAGTTTACAAGGGGAGGTTATGCTCAAATCACATAAAAAATACCTCAACTTGCAACCGGTTTCAAAAGGGTTCAACCTCTTATCTTCTTACTCTATTTTCTAGCTATTTGTAAGCCTCGGGAGAGTCTCCTCGTGGGTATTCTCTAAAAGTTTTTTCAAAGTAATTTGTAATCATATTGTAATTAGGTAGGAAGTAGATCTAGGAAGTAGATGAGCAGTTGTGCTTTCATTTTCAAGTAGATCTAATATTTTTTCAGCCTTTTTATTTTTTTTACCCACCTTCTCTTTTAGGGAGATTGATGTGTGGTTAGTATATTTTGTTTAGATTAGTTTACTTTCAAGCATTTCTTTTTCAAACAAAGCATTTAGTTAGATCTTTACTTTCTGTCACCTAGTTTACTGTTTTGAAGGAATATACAACCTAACATCCGTCCGTGTATCCTCTGCCCTCCGTTATCTCCCTTTAGGGAACTCGGATCAAGGGTATGAAAAACGGAGGGGTTTGGGGGCTTTAGGAAACCTTAATCAGCTCACTTTACTTTCTGCAATCTTTTACTTTCCTGCAAAGCAATTTCATTTCTTAATTGTCCAAAGATCAAGTACCGACACCTCCCATAAGGGATAACGCTCAGGTTGACTCTATTAACTTGATAGTTCTGTAATTCATTTTGCTTACTGTAAAAAAACAAATCTACAATTTGCTTAAAAT
>LPNX010717971.1:1037989-1094500 GCA_001517045.1 Pseudotsuga menziesii
TGCTATAACACCCCCTAAACCATTGGTTCAAGTCTCATGTCATTCTGATAAGGGGTTAGAAAGTTAGAGCAATTTTAGTTAAGACAAGGTTTTCTTTTCCCAGGAAATTAATTTAATTTCCTAGGGTGAAAAATTAAATTATTTGATTTTGAAGGAAAAAATCAAATAAGGCCATGGTAATTAAGTTTGGGGGGTGGCTAAGCATAGCCAAAATTTCATTTAAATAAACCCCCCATGGTTAAAATAAATGTCTAAAGATCTCCTAAGTGGGGCGTCCCTCTTGTCTTAATAAAAGATAAAAAATAAAATAAAAAATTAAAGATCAAAAATTAAAAAATTAAAAAAATAAAATATTAAATAGAAAATAAAAAAATAAAAAATAAAAGATAAAATAAAAGATTAAAAGATTAAAAAATAAAAGATAAAAATAAAAAATAAAAGATAAAAAAAGATTTAAAATAAAAGATAAAATAAAAGATAAAAAATAAAAGAATAAATAAAATATAAAAAGTAAAAGATAAAAAATAAAAACAATAAAAAATTAAAATAATAAAAATTAAAATTTGAGTCAAAAGGGGGCCCCACTTGAGTCATGGAAACCCTAGATCTAAGGGTTAAGCTTTATTGTGACATGGATCTATCTTTTTGACCATTTATTTGAAAATGCACCCTTGCTTATGATTGGTGGATGGCTTGCAAAGTCAACAAACCTAGATCTAAGGGTGGAGGAGAGCTAGAGTTTAGATCTATGTTTTGGACCCTTGATTTGAGAGTGGGTTTGAGATCTTTTCAACTATAAAAGAGAGGCCTCTCCTCTCATTTTATCATCATTCTTTGGAGCAAGGTTATGCTGCCAAAATACTCTCTTCTCTATTCTTCTCTCTCAAGTTTTCTTTGGCTATGGTAATGTTGTTGTCCTATTGGGGTTTATAATACATCAATCTTTGGAGGATACATTTGTTGGTGCACCCATTTTGTGGCTGAAGAGTGAGGTAACTGTTTATGGTTGGTTATTGTTGCATTATTTATCATAGAAGCTCTCCACAAAGGTTTTTGTGGAGAGACTTGTAGGTAGAAGGTTTTCTATTTGCACTTGTGATTAACATTGTAAGATTTTGCAAAGGTTTTTGCATGATTTATGGTGTTCTCATCTCTATGTGTGAGTTTTGCAGCTTTAGCTAAACTTTTTGCAGAGATCCAAGCTTGGAAAAGTTCTCCCTCCAAGGCCCCAATCTCTAATCTTGTTTTCTGTTTTAGGAACTAGTATTTTTCGTTATTATTTAGTAGCAAATCTAGTTTTATTCAATAGATCCATGTCATATTTTTATTATATATTGCAGGTCTGATTTCTTACTGTGTTTTAGGTGGCTGGAAATGCAATTTTCAGCCCTCTAATATTCAATTTTTTGATATTTTAAAACCCAGATTTTTACTGTAAAATTTCTGTATTTTATTACTAACATTTTCAAACTTCCTTTTGAGTTTTCTGTCATTTTCCAGCAAGCTTTGCTTGCTGGTTTTTAGTAGGTTTTACAGTTTACAAGGGAGGTTATGCCCAAATCACATAAAAAATACCTCAACTTGCAACCGGTTTCAAAAGGATTCAACCTCTTATCTTCTTACTCTATTTTCTAGCTATTTGTAGGCCTCGGGAGAGTCTCCTCGTGGGTATTCTCTAAAAGTTTTTTCAAAGTAATTTGTAATCATATTGTAATTAGGTAGGAAGTAGATCTAGGAAGTAGATGAGCAGTTGTGCTTTCATTTTCAAGTAGATCTAATATTTTTCCAGCCTTTTTATTTTGTTTACCCACCTTCTCTTTTAGGGAGATTGATGTGTGGTTAGTATATTTTGTTTAGATTAGTTTACTTTCAAGCATTTCTTTTTCAAACAAAGCATTTAGTTAGATCTTTACTTTCTGTCACCTAGTTTACTGTTTTGAAGGAATATACAACCTAACATCCGTCCGTGTATCCTCTGCCCTCCGTTATCTCCCTTTAGGGAACTCAGATCAAGGGTATGAAAAACGGAGGGGTTTGGGGGCTTTAGGAAACCTTAATCAGCTCACTTTATTTTCTGCAATCTTTTACTTTCCTGCAAAGCAATTTCATTTCTTAATTGTCCAGAGATCAAGTACCGACACCTCCCATAAGGGATAACGCTCAGGTTGACTCTATTAACTTGATAGTTCTGTAATTCATTTTGCTTACTGTAAAAAAACAAATATACAATTTGCTTAAAATATACAACCTAAACTGTCCGTGTATCCTCTGCCCCCTTGTTATCTCTCTTTAAGGAACTCAGGTAAGGGTATGAAAAGCGGAGAGGCTTAGGGGCTCTAGTTTAATAGGCATCTGTCTTGCTATTTTTTCGGTTGATTAAAAACAGTGACCTCGGAAGCTAGTTGGAGTAGAAGACCGTGGGGGGTCTCTAGGCGTTCTACGTCCTCCTTGTTGAGCACCGGGGCATTGGGGTTTGACCTGGGAGCTACAGGTGGACTTGTTTCCATTGTTTTGAGCGCACCAGCATTCCCTCTTTGACTTGAGAAATACTAGATTGGGGTAGTCACACCACTGGATCTAAAACTTAATCAAAGACTTCAACTTTAATAAAATTTATTAAAACGAACCAAGAGACATTGCAAAACGTCTTACCCACATTTCAGTTTCTGTATTTGCTTCAAAGTCCTTGCTTTTCAAGGCTTTCATTTTACAAGTACATCTTGCAAGCATCTCAATTTCATTTCAATACCTTGCATTTTCAAGTATAATATCTTTAAAGCACTGTGGCATGCTTGAGTAAAACATTGTTTAATCTTGTAACTTGAAAGCAATCTGTTGTTTGATCTTTGACATAATAACTTGTTCATCTGGTGTATATCTTGTTTCTTTTCAGGTATCATTGTATATTTGTTTAACCATTCTTTAGCATTTGTTCATATTGTTAATATTGTAGATCTTGCTTAGCTTAGGCAACTGTGGATAATCACTCTTAATTATTTTGTAAGTTTGTAAATTGTAATCTTTTGACTCGATTTAATGTAGGCACTGATCTTGTAATTTTGTAACCTTAATAAAATAAAATCCCGTTAACTAAATTGTTAATAAACCTTCCTGTAGGGACTACCCCCCTTGGCTCTGTTGGGATTTGGCCTAAAGATAGGAGTTGGTAGACTGTGGTGACAGTGGTCCCCAGCTCTAACTTGCCCCCAAGGACACACAAAGCGGGTTGAAGACTTCCCTGTGTCATAAAGTGTGTATTAGGTGGCAACAAGAAGTATTAAGCAACTATCTATCTCTCCTCCCTTGTCTCTCTCTCTCTCTCATGCGAACTTGAGTGAGTGTGAGGTGTATATAAATGAGAGAGGGCACCTCCCTATTTATACTAATCAAGTGACTGACCTTTTACATGACTAGGCCGACTTGTTTCATTAGCAGGGCCGACTTCTCCTAGAGAGACTCGAAACAAACATTACATGATGTCACACTGGGGACTATTGCCTCGACTTACAACAGAGGTTGTACCTCAAGGTTTAGACACAATAAAGACATCCCGCAAGGAGGCAAACACATCTCCAATGGGGGTACAACAACATACAATGATAATATACATAAGAATATCTTCCGAAGTCATAGATACATAAACAACCCCTCTTAACTAGGAAGGGATTCTCTCTCTTCCACAATCATCAACACATCTGGTATAGTCTTCATCGCAGAGTCATCATCACGGAGTCATAGAGTTATCATCATAGTTGTTGCCATCATCATCTTCTTATCGATCATAAAATGGTACTATTTGTCATCGAAGTTTCTACAGAGTCAACCCTTTTTCATGCTGGGTGTAGGCCTAGTCCTCATCCAGGTCTTCATCACATCCTCGAGCAGGCCATCTTGTAGGGACTGTCCAAGACCTTCTTTACATTGCCATGCCAATAACCTGCGTCTTCTACCTTTATCTCGTCGTATCTAGATCATCTCTTTTGTCCCACAAAAAACAAAACAGAGCACACAGAGCATCCAAGGACAACTTGCGTTCTACCAGTAAAGGAGAACCGCCTAGGTGCACCTCATGTGCTTCATGACCTAATCATCTCAACATGGGAACACACACATATATAGATATATATGTAAGGACTGATTACAACCAAACAACCTGCTACATCAAGACTTTTAGGTTCTAGGTAAACCTCAAGGACTTATTACATCTGAACAACCTGCGTCCAGGATCTTTTCTGTTTAGATAACCTTCAGGGCGTATTACATTCGAGTAACCTGCGTACTACGCTAGGACTCCCTTTACACTCAAACAACCCACAAGACTTATTACATTCGAGTAACCTACGTACCACGCCAGGGCTCATATTTACACTCGAATAACCTGTCTCAGGACTGATTACATCTGAGGATAACTTGCGAGCTTTTCCTGGACTGATTACATCCGAGGACAACCTACAAGACTGATTACGTCCGAGCATCTTGCCTCACCAGGATTTTTCCCGCTCGGACAACCTTTCTCATTTCCCATGTGAGATATTATGCATCCGCTATTTCTAGCATAGAATCATATCGGGACTGATTACATCCAAGGATAACCTGCGAGATTCGCCAAGACTTATTACATCCAAGAACAACCTACAAGACTGATTACATTTGAGCAACCTATGATCTTCGCCAGGATTTTACGCTTAGACAACCTGTCTCTCTAGCTATGCTAGAACACATCACTCCCTCTTTTGAAGGGGTCTCGATCTGGATCACACCAAGTCTTTCTCTGAAGTACTCGAACTTTGCTCTCGCTAGAGGCTTGGTCAACACATTGGCTATCTGTTCGCCCGTTGCCATGTACTCGAGCTTCACTGCTCCTCTCTACACCATATCCTTGATATAGTGGAACTTGATCTTGATGTGCTTCGACTTGTCATGGAACACATGGTTTTTTGACAACTTCTCACAACTCTGATTGTCGTAGAAGATACAAGTCACATCCAACCGAAGATCAAACAAGTCAGACAATAGCTTTCGTAGCCACACTGCCTCGCAACTAGCCGAGCAAGCGACAACATTCTGTCTCGGCTGTACTCAACGCCATGCATGATTGCTTCCTACTGAACCAGGACATCTTGCCAGATCCCAAAATGAAGCAACAACTTGAGGTGCTCTTCTTGTCAGTGGCACTACCTGCCCAATCTGAATTGACATAACCGTGTAGGTTAATCTTCTGATTGGCATCATATTTGAGCTCATAATCCGTTGTACCTTTTGGGTACCTCAGTACATGCTTTGCAGCTATCAGCTGAATATGTCTTGGAATCGTCGGGAACTGGCTCAAGGTGTTCACCTCAAGGCATATGTCTGGCCTCGTATTCGTCAAGTTCATCAATGAGCCAATCATCTAACGATACATTGTGGCATCAACCGTCTCGGATGAAGCATCACTCAGAAGCTTCAAGTTAGATGCCATAGGTGTGGCTATTGTCTTGCAGTCCAACATTCCGAATCTCTTCAGAATGTCCATTGTATACTTTCCTTGACCAAGGAAGATCCCATCTGCACTCTGCCACACCTCCATTCCTAAGAAGTAGTGCATCATACCTAGGTCTTTCATCTCGAACTTTGTAGCAAGTCTCCTTCTTGCATCTTTAATGAGTTTCTCTTCGCCTGTTAGAAACAAGTCATTGACATATAGCAGGAGCGTCACTGGTCTTTCGTCTTTAACCTTGAAGTAAAGGTTGGAATCCGCTTTACTCTTGCTAAAGCCTAGGCTCATCAAGGAGCTATCCATCTTGCCGTACCATGTCATTGGTGCTTGTTTTAATCCATACAAAGCCTTCTTCAATATGCACACATAGGTCTTCCTGTCATGTG
This sequence comes from Pseudotsuga menziesii, assembly GCA_001517045.1. Lineage (NCBI taxonomy): Eukaryota > Viridiplantae > Streptophyta > Pinopsida > Pinales > Pinaceae > Pseudotsuga > Pseudotsuga menziesii. The sequence continues at coordinate 1,043,855 of LPNX010717971.1, forward strand.
TCTCGAATCCCAGTGGTTGTTTCACGTACACTTCCTCCTCGACTACACCATTCAAGAAAGTTGTCTTGACATCTGTTACCAACTAAGTTGTACTAAGTTAGATTTCTAAACGAGTCGCCAAAGATGAACAATCACTTGTTCAAATTTCAAGTTCAGAAGCCCTTGCAGGGCTTCCTAGGCCCTTTTAAATTTTTTTTTAAGATGTTCATAGTCATACCCCATGGGGAATTGTAATAAAATGAGTTAGCATGATGACTTTATGTAAAAGGTTTGGTTTCCTAGGACTTATTTATTAATGCATTATTCCACGGTGTTTTTTTCCTTGTTAATTATTTATTGTTTTTAAGCGATAAATAATTTTTGAGTTTTTCACCCAAACCTCCAAAGCTGGAATAATTGCCTTATTAATTAAGCCTTAGGAGGTTATTATAACCTATGTGTCGATGTATATTACCATGTTAATCATTATTTTGAGTCATTATGAACATGGCCTAAGTCCCCCATAGGTTTTTTTTAATTTCCGGAAAAAATATTTTCCTATTTTTACAAGCTTATTTTTAATAAGTTAAATGTAAAAATGTAAAAAGTCATAAAAGTGTGTAGAGGAGGTTTATTTTGCCATGGGGGTGCTCAGTTTCTAACTCAGAGCACCCACTTAACCCTTAGATCCACTTTCCTAAGTTTTCGAGTAATTATTTAACCCCAAAATTAATAATTACCCGAGAAACCCAAAAACCCCCCCAAAAATGAAATATTTAAAAAAATCGGCATTAAAAAAAGTAAAAGATAATTGCTAGAAGTGATTTTTATGACTTGGCAAACTGATTTGGCAAGCACCCGGGAAAGGGGGACAAGTCAGATGTTGTCAATCAAGAGAGATTTTTGAGTTTAGATGTTTCCTCATGAAGAGGGAGGCGAACTTCTCCAAGTGGGGGCACAAATCCCAAGAAAGGATAGAAGGTGGGATGAGTTGGAAGATTTTTGGTGAAGTGGCTTCCAAAGTTTTAGAAGTTGCATCTCCTTTTTCTTTCAACCAACTCATTGCCGCCTCTCCAACCCTAGCACACCCTTGAGGAAGATGCGCCCCCCCTCTCTTGGCAATTTTGTTATTTAAGCAGGCATCTTCTCTTCATTTTAGACAAAAGATTTTGGCAAGGAACTTATGCTCTTGTACTTTGTAATATTTTTCTATCATTTTGAATAAAAAGCTTTGGAGGTCAAGAATTGTGTTGCAATTTTTTGTGTGGGTGAATATTGTCTTGAGCTTGTGAAGTAACCGGTGGTGTTCATTTTCTTGCATTTCTTTGGTTAAGCTTGGCCTTTGAAGGAGATCTCTTGGTAGGGTAAGGTTTAAAAGCTTGTTTGCTTGAAGATCTTACTGTTTATTTGTTTCAGATATCTTGGAAGTACATGTTTATTTTGTTTAATAATCTTGTTTTTCTAAGTTTCTGTGGCAAGTGGCACCAAATTTCTTAACCATTTTTTGTGCAAGTATTTTGTATTAGTTGCAGGTTACGCAGACTGAAGAAGAGGTTGAGTTTTCTTACATCTTCCTGTTGAATTTTTAGCATTAGCATAAACCTAAAAATTTGCAGATCTACTTAAAAAATTTAGCAGTGCAGTAAAAAACTCATTCATCACATCAACACACATGGACACAATATTTTTCACTGGGGAAACCTTCAAAGGACAAAACCCCCAAAAGCATTAATAGCCCATTTCGTAAATGATATGACTCAGAAAATTCTTCAAAAAGTTCCTCAATTCCAGATCTGGAATTTACCACAGTTACAATAAAAATTATCAGCAAAAACTCAAACTAATAATTTAACCACAATTTCCATAAATTACAACTTTTCCCAAATTAGGACTTTTCCAGAAAACTGATATTTTTCTGTCTCCTGCAAAGGAAGTCTGCTGTTCAGATCTGACTGTCACTTTGACAGTCAGTACTTTTTCCTGCTGTACAGCTGTACAACCGTACGAATCTGGGTTTACTGCTGCTCGTTGACTACCTGTTGACTGCCCGTTGTCCTTTTGCCTGCCCGAAATTTCTTTGCTGTCTGCCTAGTTGCCCGAAATTCTTTTGGGTCTGTCAATGGGTAGCCCATGACCCTAGGGTCTGCCCAGCAGCTGTTGCAGCAGTCTGCTGGCAGTCGACAACCCTCACGGGTAATAGCTTGTGGGCTGGAGGAAGAAAAGGGCGGAGCCCTAGATGGCTGCTCGGAAAAGAAACAGAGGCAGCCCGGAAGGAAAGAAGGGGCTGTCCAAAATCCCAGCTGCTCGCAAAATAGAAAAGGCTGCCCACACAAAAATCTCAGCTGCCCGAAAAATGAAGAGGGTTGCCCAAAAACAAAATGTTGAAGATGGCTGTCCAAAAGATTTGCTGAAGATAGATTTGCTGATAAAACCCTAGCTGAGGGTTTGCTGGGAGTGGATGCCCTAGCTGGGGCAAAAACAATCTTCAATGAAAGCTTCAGTAAAATAGCAGCTTCACCTGTGAAAGAAAAACTTATGTAATAATGAGAAGACTTGATCTTGTTTTATAGTCTTCGTTCACCTATAAGCGGACAAGATTAGGAAAGATAAAAATAATAATATTTTTAATCTTTTCCTAATTTCACTTTCACTTTTACCAAAAGGGTCCTTTTATTTTCCCTTTGACTTTTATAAGAAGTCCTTATTTATTTTGACTTTCACTTGTGGCCATTTTCCTGCGGTAAAAAAGTCTTTATTTATTTTGACTTTTGACTTTGGCCTTTTTCCAAGTGCCCCTGTGGTCATTTCCTGCGGTCTTTTTTGATTTCAAAAGTACATCATCATAAACCAAGAGAGTTATTAATGCTTTTATCTCACACACTGTGTGACACCTAGATCTAGTACTAGGGTAACTTAACCAAGGGTAGCTAATCCTTGGAGAAGCACACCAAGCCCATAGATCAAGGGTCAAAGTGCCACACACATGCCCAGACCCAGTCTAGGGCTTACAGTGTCTTCATTCTCCCAGAGAATGGCTACTCAGAACTAAGCTGAGTCTACTAGTCTCAGACTGGTCTACATCATGGTCCTGGACCAGATGTCAACTCAACACTAGGTTGAGTATACCTAGGGCAGATCTGGGTCTATATCATGGTCCCAGACCAGATATCTACCATTCAATAGAATGGTCACTCAACACTGGGTTGAGTCTTCACTGTGGTCCCGGACCAGGTGGTCCCATTCTCCGAAGAGAAGGGCTCTCGATGCTTCTCAGAAAAATCAACAATCCCTCTCAGCGAGAGAGGCATTGTCTACCATACCAAGCTTGTCACGGAAGTACACGAACTTTGATGCTGTCAGAGGCTTGGTCCAGATATCTGCAATCTATTCATCTGTACGAATGTACTGCAACTTCAGAGCACCTCTCTGCACTAAGTCTCTGGTGAAATGATACCTCATTTCAATGTGTTTCGATCTGTCATGAAACACTGGATTCTCTGAAAGCTTTATGCAACTCTGATTATCGCAATGGATGATCGTCGAGTCCAGCGTTCCCTCGAACAGATCAGATAACAACTTTCTAAGCCAAATTGCTTCCTTGCAGGCATCGCTTGCAGCAATATACTCTGTCTCAGCTATACTCTAAGCTATGGAACTCTGCTTCCTGCTGGACCAAGAGATCATTGCTGATCCCATACTGAAGCAATAACCAGAGGTATTTTTCCGGTTAACAGCACTGCCAGCCCAATCTGAATCTGAATATCCAGATAACAATACTACACTGCTGGAAGTATACCTGAGCCCATATGTGATAGTACCTAGCACATACTTGAGTACATGTTTAGTAGCTACCAAGTGTATGTGCTTCAGATCTAACATGAACTGACTCAGTGCATTCACTGTGTAGCAGATGTCTGGTTTCGTATGCACGAGATACATCAGAGAACCAATGAGCTGTCTGTATAGAGTAGAGTCCACACTCTGTGAACTAGAGGTTGAATCCCTTAACTTTGTCAAGTTAGTAGTCATTGGTACGCTCATGGACTTGCAGTCCAGCATCCCAAATCTCTGCAAGATATCTACTGCATACTTTCCTTGCATCAGGAAGATTTCACCTGGCGTTTGCCAGACTTCTAAGCCAAGGAAGTAATGCATCAATCCAAGATCTTTCATCTCGAATTCTGAGGTAAGCTCCCTCTTCCACTGGTCTATCAACTGTTCATCACCTGTACGAAACAAGTCATCTACATATAGAACAAGTATCAAGACATGATTATGAACAACTTTAAAGTACAAGTTAGAATCAGCTGTACTTTTGGAAAACCCCAGACTATGGAGAAATCCATCCATCTTGGCATACCAGACTCTCGAAGCCTGTTTTAGCCCATACAAGGCTTTCTTCAGCTTACATACATGGGTCTTCTCCCCATGAGTAACAAAGCCTTGAGGTTGTTCAATATAAACTTCTTCCTCAATCTTACCATTGAGAAAGGTTGTCTTTACATCCATCTGATGTAACTTCCATCCGAAAATTGTAGCAAGTGAAAAGATGGTTTTGATGGTAGTGTACCTAGCAACAGGTGCAAATGTATCGTCATAGTCAATGCCTTCTTTCTGAGTGAAGCCATGAGCTACGAATTTGGCTTTATACTTCTCCACACTGCCATCTGCAGCATGTTTGATCTTATAAAGCCATCTGGAAGTCACTCCTGACTTTCCTGCAGATCTAGGAACAACTTCCCAAACATCATTCTTCATTATTGACTTATACTCTTCAATCATGGCATCAACCCATACTTGTTTACTTGCTGCATCTTCATATGATGAAGGTTCTGAATTGATGAGATGACTCATAAGACCGGAGTCGCTAGAGGAGCTTTGTGTTTCTTGGCTTCTTGTACCGTCTCTCGGTACCATGCATGTCTCCTTTTGGAAGGAGGAACTTCAAGTATTTCTTCTAGTGGACTTTCAATGTTCTCTGGAACATCTGGAATTCGATCATCAAATTCCTCTTCCTCCCTCTGAATTTCTGAATCTGGAAACTCAAGTGGCGCAACTGTATCTTCTGATGAAAACTCTAGCGTTTTACGAAACACGGCTTCCTCATGGAAGATCACATCTCTCCTGACCTCAATATGCCTCTGTCTAGATATATATACTCGATAAGCCTTTAAGCAATTGCTGTACCCAACAAAGATACCTTTCTTACCGGAGTGTTCTAGCTTAGCCCTCTTTTCTTTTGGCACATGAACATACACATGAGTACTGAATATCCTCATGTGATCAACTGTAGGTTTTTTCTTAGTGAAGATTTCTTCAGGAGTCGTCTCACCCAAGATAGCATGTGGGCTTCTATTCTGAATGTATACTGCAGCTCCGGTAGTTTCAGCCCATAAAGACAAAGGAAGATCTAGATCAATGATCATGGATTTAGCAACCTCACAGATCGTTCTATTCTTCCTTTCTGCAACCCCATTCTGCTGGGGGTTGTAAGGCATTGTCAGCTCTTTCTTGATTCCTGCTTCTTAACAAAAATCATCAAACTCATTAGATTCATGCTCACCAACGTTATCTGATCTCAAGATATGGATGTGCCTCTAGCCTGATTTTCAATCAGTGTCTTGAACTCTTTAAACCTGTGAAAGGCTTCACTCTTGGCCTTAAGGAAGTAAATCCAAGACTTCTGAGAGTAGTCATCAATAAACAAGACATAATATAAACACCCACTCAAGGAGGGTGAAGACATGGGCTCACAAATGTCAGAATGAATCAAATCCAAAATACCTTTAGATATACTTGCTTCTGGGAAATGAATTCTTAGTGTTCTTACCTAGAGCACATCCTTACAGATTCCTTCATGTTTTGGAGAAACTTCTGGCATACCTGTGACCATCTTCTGCAATCCTGGGAGAGCTGTGTAGTGAAAGTGTCCAAACCTTCTATGCCAAAGTTCATGTTATCACCAACCTTGTAGTTGCCTGTGTGAGGTGGATCCGGGATGGATGGTAGAGGGGCTGTTGAAAAGTTACCAAGGAAGTGTTGTTCACCTTGTGTTGCCTTGGGGTGGACAAGAACACTTTAAAAGGTGACCCCTAGTCATTTAAATTAATAAAGTGAGAAGTACTTTATATTTTTAAAGTCACTTTATTAAAAGTTAAGTCATGGTTTATCCTAAGTTCATATTTAATGATAAAGTCAAGTGAGTGATTAATTAGAAGGGTCTTCACTGTATTAAATGACATGAGGTGCACTAAATGTCATTTATTATTTATTTAACGAGCGTTTACTGTGAACCCTCAATCTAATCTAATCTAGACCACTGGATTGAAAGAGGAAGTTACCATGAACAAAAAAGGCTTGGGGAGAGGCAAACCGTATCTTTTGTTCACTTTCACAAGAGAGATTTTTGAGAAAGGAGAGAGCAAGAAGAAGAATAGGGCAAGGGTTTGAAGTGATTTCATTTCCAGAGAAAGAGAAGGAGAGAGAAGGAGAATTCTGTAGGTTTCAGAGGCACAAAAACCAAGGAAGAATTATTCTTTTATTTCAGCAATTTCAGCATCTTTGTTGGCTATGATGAGACTTCTAAAGCCTTCCGCATATGCCTTCCTGTACAGAGGAGAGTTGTGGTGAGGAGGGAGGTGAGATTTGAGGAGGAGCGAGCCTTTAGAAAGTCTCTAGAGTCACAGGAGGAGCAGCAGCAGAGTATTACTTCACAGGTTACAACATCTCAGAGTTCAGTGAGTCAGGGCACAGGGTCACAGGTTTCAGGGGTGACTGGGTCACAGGTTACAGGTTCATCAGTTTCAGGTACTCAGTCTACAGGGACTTCTGGTACATGGACAGGTTCATGGATCACAGGTTCACAGGTGACACCTTCACGTGATTTGAGCTCTTATGGTACAGGTTCAGGTTCACCAGGTACAGGATCTCAGGCCACAGGTACTTCTTCAGGGAGACAGGTATCAGATGAGGAGGTACAGGAGGAGGGTCTGCCACAGGAAGCTACTTCCAAGAAGAGAAAGCCAAGTTGGCTTAAGGAGCTTGTGAAGGAAGCTGAGGAGTCTGTGGGGCCACCCAAGAGGGAGGTCAGAGAGAGCAAGGCACCAGAGAGGTTTTCTAGTTACATGGCAGTGGTGACTAGCTTGCGTGAGTCCGAGCCTTCTACTTATGAGGAAGCATCCCCACATCAGGTTTGGAGAGATGCCATGATGGAAGAGTACAATTCCATCATGAAGAATGGAGTGTGGGAGATTGTTCTGAGACAGGAGGGGAAGTCAGTTGTGACTTCCAAGTGGCTCTATAAAATCAAGTATGCTGCGGATGGCAGCATCGAGAAGTACAAAGCTCGGTTTGTGGCATGGGGGTTCTCACAGGTAGAGGGAGTTGATTATGATGAGACCTTTGCACCAGTTGCTAGATTTTCTTCGATCAGAGCAGTGATCTCCATTGTGGCACAGATGGGTTGGAGGATTCATCAGATGGATGTGAAGACCGCTTTTCTCAACGGTCTTCTACAGGAGGAGGTTTATTTGGAGCAGCCACTGGGCTTTGAGATACATGAGAGAGAGTCCCATGTTTGTAGGCTCAGGAGAGCCTTGTATGGTCTGAAGCAAGCCCCTCGGGCTTGGTACTCGAGGATTGATTCTTCTCTGCTTTCGATTGCGTTTCGGAAGAGTGAGGCTGATCCCAACCTATATTTCATTGTGGTTGGAGGTGATCTGCTCATTCTTTTGCTATATGTTGATGACTTGTTTATCACAGGGGAGGAGCACCTGATTGTAGCATGCAAGAAAGACCTTGCTTCAGAGTTTGAGATGACGGATCTTGGGCTGATGCATTACTATTTGGGGATGGAGATTTGGCAGGAGGATGGACATGTTTTCCTAGGGCAAGGAAAATATGCTGCAGATATTCTGAGGAGATTTCGGATGGAGGATTGCAAACCCATGTCCACACCCATGATCACCAACTGGAAGAAGCTTCATGCTTCTGAGGGAGAGTTGGTGGATCCTACCTTGTATCGTTAGCTGATTGGATCGTTGATGTATCTGGTCAACACCAGGCCAGATTTGAGTTTTGCGGTGAGCACTCTCAGTCAGTTCAATGTGGATCCCAGGAGTGTGCATTGGATAGCCGCAAAACATGTTTTGAGATACGTTGCTGGGACAGTAGATTATGGTCTGGACTACAGGAGGTCAGATGGAGTGGGCTTGGTTGGTTTCACAGATTCAGATTGGGCAGGTAGTGTTTCGGATCGGAAGAGCACTTCTGGTTGTTGTTTCAGTTTGGGCTTGGCAGTTGTGTTGTGGTTCAGTCGGAAACAAAAGTCCGTTGCTTTGAGTTCTGCTGAGGCCGAGTATATGGCAGCCAGTCAGGCTAGTTGTGAAGCATTGTGGCTTCGCAAGTTGATGGTAGACTTATTTGATCAGGAGTTGAGGCCTACAGTCATTCACTGTGACAATCAGAGTTGCATCAGGCTTTCTGAGAATCCAGTGTTTCATGATAGGTCTAAACATATTGAGATCAGATATCACTTCATCAAAGATTATGTTCAGAGAGGAGCTGTTGAGTTACAGTACATTTCTACTAATGAGCAGGTGGCTGACATTCTCACGAAGTCTTTGGGAAGAGGGAAGAATATTCATTTCAGGGACAAGTTGGGAGTGGTGAAGAACAGCTTCCTCGGTAAGAGGGAGTGTTGCAAAGTTACCAAGGAAGTGTTGTTCACCTTGTGTTGCCTTGGGGTGGACAAGAACACTTTAAAAGGTGACCCCTAGTCATTTAAATTAATAAAGTGAGAAGTACTTTATATTTTTAAAGTCACTTTATTAAAAGTTAAGTCATGGTTTATCCTAAGTTCATATTTAATGATAAAGTCAAGTGAGTGATTAATTAGAAGGGTCTTCACTTTATTAAATGACATGAGGTGCACTAAATGTCATTTATTATTTATTTAACGAGCGTTTATTGTGAACCCTCAATCTAATCTAATCTAGACCACTGGATTGAAAGAGGAAGTTACCATGAACAAAAAAGGCTTGGGGAGAGGCAAACCGTACCTTTTGTTCACTTTCACAAGAGAGATTTTTGAGAAAGGAGAGAGCAAGAAGAAGAATAGGGCAAGGGTTTGAAGTGATTTCATTTCCAGAGAAAGAGAAGGAGAGAGAAGGAGAATTCTGCAGGTTTCAGAGGCACAAAAAGCAAGGAAGAATCATTCTTTTATTTCAGCAATTTCAGCAAGGCAAATATGATGTTTTCCAGGGCATAATTTGCAGTTTTGATGGCAGATTTTTTCACCATGTTTTTCGAGGTGATTTCTGAAAAAAAAAATTCGAAAATAAAAATAAAATTTTTCTGTCCGTACAGCTGTACGGATCCGTACAGTTCGTACGTTCGTACAAAATCCTTACAGTCCGTACGAAACTGGCCGTACGACACGTTTTTCGAGGCAGACTGTGTAGAATTTTTGCTAGGCTGTTTTTCTGGCACGTGGTTCAAGAAGAATAAATTCTGAAATTTCAGCAGGCCATTCAGGGATTGATTGGCACATTTACTAAGGCATTTGGTGAAGATAAGTATTGCTGTATTTTTATTTAAAGTTTGCTTGAAAGAATAAAAATATCTCTCTCAAGAACAGGTTTCCCCTTGGGGGTTTTTCCTGGACCATTTTTGGTAAAAAATATGAGTCTCTAAAAATTTCATGAGTGGCTGATTTAATTTTCTGCATTTGAAACTTTGGCTGTTAGAAATTTTCTGAGTTTATAAAGTTGAAAGAATCTCAAGTATTTCTATGTTTTCAGTGAAAATTTTTAATTTTTAAATGTACATGCATATTGGGGTTGGGCATTAAACCATATGCAGTGATCTGAACTTGAAACCGGGTTGGGGTTTGAAATTTTTTAGGGGCAAGCAACTAAGGAGGTGGAACCAAGACTGTCTAGACTCCCAAATGGATGGTTGTCACGCCAATTAAGGCAGCCTTCACTTTCTGTTATCTAAGTCCAAGACAACAACGGGGGAGACCTGGATCTACTCTCGACAAGAGAGATCAGACCTAGACACCAGAACAGATCAAGGTAAATGGAAACCCTATCTCTAGGTACGTAAGGTGTAAGGTAAATGGAAACCCTATCTCTAGGGTTTAGGTACTAGCAATTGATGGAGATGACCACTGTCTTGGGAAACATAACTGTGACAGGGTGAGCAAGGATAGAGTTGGGACTGTCTAGTACCAAGGAGACAGACTCAGTGAAAGATAGTTAACCTGAGTTATCAATGAATGTTGGCAAAGAGAATGGGAGTAAGGTCAATTTAGAGCTAGCGCTAGAGATAGGAGATCAGTGCCTTTCGTGTATTGGGCAATGGAGTCAGTATCAACACAACATTTCAGTGAACCAACCTGGGATATACCCTGATCTATGGACCCAGAAAATGATTTGGTCCGGAAGATTTAGGTTACAGGAAAATCAATAGAAGGAGAGCTAGCGCTAGGCTTTGGGAGGCAGTTCTGCAGATCTAGAGCCACCAGGAGACTAACAACTCAGCGTTGGAAGGGAAATGAGATCAGGATGGCCCGATCTACAAACCCAAGTCAGAAAATTACAGGAAAGATCAGATATGAAAAGTCAAAATTTGATGAAGGGGGCTAGGAGGCTGAAAGTCAGTTTTTCAGATCTAGGGCAACCTGGAAGGAACTAGCTCAGCGTTGGGGGTGTTCTGGAGTGCTCAAGCCCTGATCTATCCACCTGGCCTGTCAGATTTCAGAAAAAGTAAACTTCGGAAAAGTCCAATTTTCAGTGAAGGCGCTAGGGTTGTTTTAGTCTAAAACTCGGATCTAGGTCAAACTGCCATGAACCTGGACAATGTTGAGGGTGATATGCACTGTATGGGACCCGATTTATCAGTCTATGAAGTAAAAAATCAGAAAAAGTCAAAACCCTAGCAGGTCAAATTTTCAGTGGGGGGTTATGCAGTTTTCAGGATAAAAATCAGATCTAGGTCAAAGTAGCAGGAATTTGACCAGCGTTGCAGTAGATTCAGTGAAGGGGAGGTCCGATCTATGAAACCCAGAAGTGGTTTGGTCAAAGATTAGACGTTTCCTAGATTTAGTGCTTTTTAGGGTTTTTTAGTATTTTAGGAGTTTTTCAGAAAAATGGAAGGAAAAGCAGGTACAACGGATTCTGATCTGTTAAAGAGAAGAGAGTTACCTGTTGGATCGTACCTGGAAATGCTTGTAGAAGTCTTAACATTGATGATCTTTGGTATCGCGATCAATTCTTGAAGATCCAAGTGATTTCTATGACAGATGTAAGCTCCAAGCCACCAATGCGCCCCCTACCCTGCATGAGCAAACGTCAACAATATCAGATTTGCTAAGACAAGATAAAGAAACTAAATGCTATAGGAAAGTAAAAAGAAGTAATCATAGATCACAATGAAACTAATGAAAACCCCCTGATCTAAGACGAAGATAACCGAACGAGTTGAGGTCCCCTTGCAAAAACGCTCCAGCCAAAACGCCCTCCTGTAGAAAAGACAATGATAGTAGAAAAAATATAAATATCACATGAATTTCCACAATGCTAGGAAGCAGAAGACTATCCAATCACCATTTGAGAACATCAGATGCAAAGTAGATCCAGAAAATATCCACAGAAAAATATTTCTATTATTCAGATCCAAGAGCCAAAGACCCCTTACAAATGAGAAGCTCTCCCCTTTAAATAGAAATGAGAGAACCACAATCATAATCGAATCCTAACCACTTTCAAAACGAGTGGCTAAGATTAAAAGATAAAATGTTTTAATCAATGGTTGAAATGAGCTCAACATACAATACATGGATCAATATAACCATAAAGTACCAAAGTGGACTAAATCACCCATAAAGAGGGTACCCCACTCAACAAGAAATAAATGAAGCACATGGTGGGTCCAAGGAGTGTTGACTAACTCCCTCTGGGTCTCCCCATGGCACAATAAAATAATAAAATATTTTAATTCTTTGACTTTGTGCCTCCTTGAGGAAATCGTGAGCCTCCCAAAAGCTCCAGAAAATAATATAAAAATGCCCAAAAATAGGTGTGGGCCCAATCAGGTGCTACAACAGCTGAAGAAGTTGTGGAGGTCCGAGGACATCACTCTCATCATTCTGACTCATCCCATGTCATTTCCTTGCCTCAGTAGCCCAAATTGATTTCTTGAATAGCCATTTAATCATTTTTTAATTTGGCTCGGCAAACGTGAACCTGCCAAAACAGCCTCCTAGGGTGCCTGCGTTGTCAAACTGAGCCCACTAGGCTCTCTAGGATGGGGGTACTATGGTACAAACTAGTGGCTGCACCGCCTATGCCCATACAACGCCCTAGGAGATCCAACTAAAACATCTCCCTGCTCAAACATATCAACCTATGAAGAAAAACTGCATCAGGAAGGCAGAATGAGCCTAATCATATCTGCAAGTGCTCGGAACTGAAAATAAACTGTCTCATTAGACTTAGAGAGTCCAAATCCATCTAAGGAGTATACTCATACCCCTGATAGGTCTCTATCTGATCATCAACCATATCCAATAAACAATATAACCATTTGCAAATGATCAGACACCAATGATAACTTAGACTATCATCCATCTGCTGCAAGTGTTAAAAGGCTAGGACATGCTTTACAACTCATTCAAACAACACTCGCAACAAGTATCTGTCATTTCACTGGCGGTACATCAACATATACATATATAAGGCTTTATTTATTATTACTCAGACTAGACTTTCGGAACTATACTCGCTTCATAGTTGTAGCCAATTTGCTAGTGAAGGGTGAAAGATGAAATTGACAAGGCTAAGGCAAAGGATGACTTCCTGCTTAACATCATGACACTTTGGATATGGAAAGGGAATACTCACTATAACCAATGCCGGACAAACAACAACACAGCGAATGGTAGTGCTTCACAAATGGTTGAATTGTTTAGAGAGTGCTTATTCAACTTAGGCATCATGACTACATCAAACTTGATCCAATTTCATTAGGATCATCAATTTTATTTCCATGGCCTTTTTGGCCTATATGACCCTTTGGGACTTCACCAGTGCTTAAAAGCACAGCTAATTGCAACTTTCATCCGAGACATATTTATTTTATAAGGTCAACAATATTTGGATATAGCATATTTTTAACCATTGCTTTTTCGAACCTTTTCTTATACCCTTCAAGGGGTATTTTAGCATTTCATTGCTCTTGCCCTCTTTACATATGTTAAGAAACACAGTTTAGCATTTTCATTTTCCATGGGCGCATATATAATATTTCCAATATAAGTAGTACATGAGCTTTCAGTTTTAGCCAACAACATCTCAAGTGACCAGGGGGAGTTCTGCACAGTGCCAAACATCGGGACAACCGACCGGAATGATTTAGGCATACAATCCAACTCACCAAAGGCAAGTTTTGTCACCAACTCAGAGTCGAGACACAATATAAACAGGGAGGTTTGTCCAACAAAAGTTCTAGCGGGAAAAAGATCCTCCATGCCATAAGTCAAGAAGTCATTCGGGTTGAAAACTAAACTGGAAGGTAATGGATGGGTGGAGATAGTGAATGATGAAGCTAACACTAGCAAGTCAAAACAATGGTGGGAATGACTACCTCTATTCTCCCTAAGGAGGGTAAAACCAATGAGTATAGATCAAGAACTTCCAAGTCTAAGTAGGGACATCAATACATAATACAAAATACATCCAAGTCCATATTATTATGACCGCCAGATCATGACACCACAAGTTAATACATGTCACAAAAATGAGTATAAGAGCAATGATAACCGTGACACAATATAAAAAGCCGAGTCATATTCATGCAATATAATCCATCTGAAACACGATCTATCCAATGAGAAAGCACTGATATAAAACTGGGCATCAATAACTGCTCTGTAATGACTAAATGGCTACATCGGTCCTCAAATCTGAGTTTCCTGAGACTCAGTCCTGACATGGGAGAGTACAATAGTCCACTAATACAACAAGGATCTGTCAAAACTGCTCATCTCAGCATCTCATATGTAAGAGATCTGGCTGAAAAAATGGACCGTGTCTGAAAAATAGAATATGGTAGCTTGGCTACTATATATGTGATAACAGTTCACAAGGATCAACTGTGTGATGTACCAAAGCATGAGTGGAGACTTTGGAGGCCTTGTAGATGTCTCCCTCTCGAACCCCAATCTGAACTGTTGAGTCTAGATCTGTGTCTTTTGCCTATAAAAAGACCTTCTTGTCCATAAAGAAAACTCTGTGGCCCTTGTCTTCTAAACCAACAACAAATAAAAGATTCTTCTTTAAACCAGGAACATAAAGAGTATCATCAATATGAAGAACCGTACCTGAGTCAAGTTGAAGTGAAGTTGAGCCAACTCCTTCAATCTTGTAAGTGGAGTCATCTCCAAGTTCTACCTGAGTGGTGAACTTTTTCTTTCTGTAATTGGTGAGGGTACCACGGCTACCTGTCATGTGCCTGGAGGCACCACTGTCCACCAACCAAGAAGTGGAGCAAGCTGAGAAAGAACCAGTTAGAGCAGAAAATGAAATAGTATTCTCTTCTAGGCTCATAAGTTTTATTAGGCTTGATTTTCTTCTTCTTCTTTGGTTCTTCATCTTCTTCTTCCTCTACTTCTGTAACAGATGCCTGAAACCTTCTCTTGGGTTTCTTCTTGTTCTGCTTGTAGTCTCTGGCATAATGTCCAAACTTGTGGCAAGTATAACATTCAATCTTAGACATGTCAGAAAACTTACCTTGAGGTTTCTTCCCTTTCTTTTTCTGAGAAGAAGGTTTCTTGAACCTTTTGATCTTTGCTGCAAGTGCAAGGTTATCCTGCTTGATTACCTTGTCAGTGTTCCTTGCTTCTTCTTGTATGCAATCACACCAAATCCTTTCAAAGGTTGGTTGATTTTCTCGTCCACAAACGACTGCCATGAAGGTTTCCCAAGAGCTTGGGAGACCATCAACTACTGTTTGCACAAGATCATCATCATCAACAGTAACACCAATAGCAAGGAGTTGATCTCTTACCTATTTGATCTAGGTGAAGAAGGAACCAACACTTTCATCTTTGCTTAGCTTCAAAGTTCATAGCCTCTTCTTCAAGACTCTCTTTCGACTGGGAGCCTTCTTTTCATAGAGGTTTAACAATGTATCATAGCATTCTTAACCAGTCTTCAAGGTTGTGATGTTAGGCATCAATTCTTCTCTGATAGAATCATAAATTACTCTTCTAGCCTTACCTTGCTTCCTCTTGTAGGCAAGCCTACCAACATTTGTAGTTGGCTCTTCTATGACATTAAGAACAATGTCATCCAAGTCATTCTCATAAAGAATGGCTGTCAACCTGACCTTCCAGGAATTGAAGTTTGCTAAACCATGGAGCTTCTCTTCTTGTTTGAAACTAACGGTAGCCATCTATGTCTCTTAACCAAGTGTTAGATGTGCAAATCTTTTCCAAGATCTAGTGAAAAACAACAGCAGTGTCCCTTTACTGTGTTTTTCACTTGCTAAGCTCTGATAACATGTTGAATTTTTAGCATTAGCATAAACTTAAAAATTTGCAGATCTACTTAAACAATTTAGCAATGCAGTAAAAAACTCATTCATCACATCAACACACATGGACACAATATTTTTCACTGGGGAAATCTTCAAAGGACAAAAACCCCAAAAGCATTAATAGTTCATCTCGTAAATGAGATGACTTAGAAAATTCTTCAAAAACTTCCTCAATTCCAGATCTGGAATTTACCACAGTCAATAAAAATTATCAGCAAAAACTCAAACTGATAATTTAACCACAATTTCCAGAAATTACAACTTTTCCCAAATTAGGACTTTTTCATAAAATTGATATTTTTCTCTCTTGGAAAGAAAGTCTGCTATTTAGATCTGACTGTCACTTTGACAGTCTGTACTTTTTCCTGCCGTACAGCTGTACAACCGTACGGATCTGGGTTTACTGCTTCCCGTTGACCTTTTGCCTGCCCGAAATTTCTTTGCTGTCTGCTCGACTGATTTTCTACCCAGCTGCCCGAATTTTTTTTGGGTCTATCAATGGGCAGCCCGTGACCGTAGGGTCTGCCCGACAGCTGCTGCAGCAGTTTGCTCGCAACCCGCAGCCCTCACGGGTAATAGCCTGTGGGTTGGAGGAAGAAAAGGGCCGAGCCCTAGATGGCTGCTCGGAAAAGAAACAGAGGCAGCCCAGAAGGAAAGAAGGGGCTGTCCAAAAACCCAGCTGCCCGAAAAATAGAAAAGGTTGCCCACAAAAAAATCTCAGCTGCCCGAAAAATGAAGAGGGCTGCCCAAAAATGGAATGTTGAAGACGACTTTCCAAAAGATTTGCTGAAGATAGATTTGCTGATAAAACCCTAGCTGAGGGTTTGCTGGGAGTGGATGCCCTAGATGGGGCAAAAACAATATTCAATGAAAGCTTCAGTAAAATAACAGCTTCAATCGTGAAAGAAAAAATTATGTAATAATGAGAAGTCTTGATCTTCTTTTATAGCCTTCGTTCACCTGTAAGTGAACAAGATTAGGAAAGATAAAATTAATAATATTTTTAATCTTTTCTTAATTTCACTTTCACTTTTACCAAAAGGGTCCTTTTATTTTTCCTTTGACTTTTATAGGAAGTCCTTATTTATTTTGACTTTCACTTGTGGTCATTTTCCTGTGGTCCAAAAGCCTTTATTTATTTTGACTTTTGACTTTGGCCTTTTTCCAAGTGCTCTTGTGGTCATCACCTGTGGTCCTTTTTGATTTCAAAAGTACATCATCATAAACCAAGAGAGTTATTAATGTTTTTATCTCACACACTGTGTGACACCTAGATTTGGTACTAGGGTAACTTAACCAAGGGTAGCTAATCCTTGGAGAAGCACACCAAGCCCATAGATCAAGGGTCAAAGTGCCACACACATGCCCAGACCCAGTCTAGGGCTTATAGTGTCTTCATTCTCCCAGAGAATGGGTACTCAGAACTAAGCTGAGTCCACCGGTCCCAGACTGGGTTACATCATGGTCCTGAACCAAATGTCTACTCAACACTAGGTTGAGTCTACCTAGGGCAGATCTGGGTCTATATCTTTGGCCATTTTTCTAAGGCCCTATATTGTAAAACTTACGTTTCCTATCCTACAAAGGAGCACAAGTAATTTATATTTCTAAATCATTGTAAAAAAGAGAAACAAGTGGGCAGCCAAGTGCCCACACCCCATCCCCCCAGGGGGGATTCACACTTTTTTATATTTTTTCAGTTTTTTCAAAATTTTCAATTTCTTTCAAGTTTCTTAAGTAAAATTAACCAATTCAGCTGTGTTCTCGGTAACGATAGTACCGGCACTGCGATTTAAAAACTCACGTTTAGTTCTTAAAAAAATTAAAATTTACAAGGCTTCATTCCCCATATGCTCTTGTGACCGTTGCAGGCCTTTGGCTAGGTCGGTGGGACAATCAGAGAGGGATTGAAGTGACTAGTAATTAGTGGAACACTTTGATTAATCTGACACTTCATTCGATTTTACTAGGTTGTGGTGAAATTCTGCAAGTGAAGCGGGAACCACTAGAAAGAGACCATGAGGCACCGTTGGGCTACACCCTCATTTGGTGTAGTGTTGAATACAACCCCACAACTCCATCTGCCCACATGTCACTTTGAGAGCCATTCCTTGGTAAATCCAGACATATTCCTCGTACCCCCTGGGTATATCTAGAATACCATTTCCCCCATAATAATAAGATCATTACCACATTCTTAATAAAATTTACCAAGAATTTACCCACTCCCTAATTACTCATTTAATAATTCTAAAATTGACCAACCAAGACAACTGCAATACTTCTCGAGACTTCACTAGCAACCCCCTTACAAGCACTCCATTAGCACTGGCCTATTTGGCATTTTATTTTATGTTTGATGCTTAAGTTAATCAATGTGTTATTTGGAATGATATTTTAAATGCTAGTTATTTAAACTATTTGCAGATCATCTCAGTTTCGATATTTATTGTTAGCATCTCCTAGACTTATTGTTTTATTTTATAGATTAAACACCATAGTTTATTTTACTAGGGACCACCCCCCTTGGCTTCGCTAGGAGAGAGCCTAGACAGAGGAGTCAAGATCAAGTGACAACACTTGACTCTTGCTTGCTCCCAAGGTCGCACCCAGTGGCTTGAAGATTTCTGCCACGTGACCCGAGGTGCGAATTAGGTGGCAATAATATCCATCTGGTGTATTTTCCATTTCATAATTGCTGCCAATGCAAGTATGGTCCTAATGGAAGTGTAACTCGCCACGGGTGCAAATGTCTCTTTATAGTCTATGCCTTCTTTCTGTGAGAAGCCTCATGCTACAAACCTTGCCTTGTATTTCTCGATGCTGCCATCTGCAACATGCTTGATCTTGTAGATCCACTTTGAAGTCACGGCAGACATCTTTTCCGGTCTCGGAACTATCTCCCAAACATCATTGTTCATGATCGACTAATACTCCTCGATCATAGCATCCTTCCATTCTTTCTTTTCTGCAGCCTCTTCATAGGTGGAAGGTTCTCTGTCAAAGATGTCACATAGTAGGGCCACATAGCTATTGTAGGGCTTTGCCCTGTTTCTCTCTCTATGTAATCCTTCTGGAGCGCCATACCTTTCTGCTTCTCATATGAGCTCTTGTTCCCATGCTGGTTTCCTCTTGTGGGAGTCCTTCTCAAGGATTGTCTCTACTAGCTCTTGTGGTTCTGCCATGTCGTGATCTTCATGGTTTTATGGAATTGCTTCTCCAATTTCCATATCTCGGGCTCTTGTATCTTCAGGTTCCTCGACCTCTTGAATAGGTATCCTCCCAGATCTGAAGTATGCTGAGTCTTCATGAAAGGTTACATCTCTACTGACGTCGACCTTCTTGAATCCTGGAAAGTATATTCGGTAGGCCTTTGATGTATCACTGTATCCTACGAATATACCCTTTCTTCCCAGAAGGATCAAGCTTGGTCCTTTTCTCCTTTGCGATATGTGTGTACACCGGGCAACCAAATATTCTTAGATGGCTGACTTCTGGTTTCGCTCCTAAAAAAGGCTCTTCAGGAGTCTTGTTATCAAGTACTCGATGAGGAGTACGATTTTGTACATACACAGCTGTCCTTGCTGCCTCAGCCCGAAGGTGCATAAGAAGATCTTGGTCATGCAACATTGCTTTTGCTGCTTCCATGATGGTTTGGTTCTTTCGTTCCACAACCCCATTCTACTGAGGCTCATATGGCCTGCTCAACTCCATCTTAATGCCAGACTCTCTACAGAGTTCCTTGAATTCTTTCGAGGTGAATTCTCCGCCATTATCTAACCGTAAAGTCTTGATATACCTATCTGTTGATGTATTTGTAACTTAGGAATGTATTCACTTGTTTATTTTATATATTGTATTTCTTTGTACCCCGATGTTCCTATAGAGAGAATCATTAATGTAATCAAGTCAGGTAAAGTCATAGAGGTTAACCCTTCGTTGTAAGTTGGGGCAATAGTCCCCACAGTTGAGGGGTACTAGGTGTTGGAGCAGGGCCCCGCAGCTACAGGAAAAGCTGCTATATCGGAGCAAAGAAGTCAAAGGAAATAGTACCTGAAGCGGCTGAGAAGAGAGCTCAACCACTGCACTTAAGGCAGCGACGAAGACAGGAGGGCTCAGCTACCCTCATGAATGGGGAAGGAGCAACAGGCCGAGGTATTAAAGACAAAGGACAGAAGGGGAGCGACCGAGGAAGCGGCGCCCATACCCACGATCAGCGCCGGGAAGCGTGGAAGACTGCAGAGAGCTGCAGTGTGACCAGTAAGCGGCAGTCCAAAGTACAGATAGGACGACTGTCACAGTTAGGGTTTTTGGGTTACTGTTGGGATAGGCCCACAGTTTTGTATCAGGGTGAGACCTTCGGGCCACCTATTTAAGCATGTATTTTGTATTGTGAAAGGTTGGTTAGTTGGTTAGCAAGTTAGTCAGTAGCTAGTTGTTTAGTCATCTGTATTGTAAGATATTGAGAAAGAATCGAGCTCTGGTTCTGTATTCAGTCTGTAGTTATCTTACTGTAACCAGTAGCCCACTTGTTGAGCATGAATGTAACAATCCGCAGAGATTGAGAGAGAGAGAGAAAGAATATATTGTAAGAAGAAAGCAGAATAGAAAGAGAAGAGATCTAAGAGAGAAGGGCTCCCAGCTGAGAACGCGGAGTTTCCCAGAAGATCTCGAGCTGCATAATAGGTTGCAGCGGAACTGTGTTACTCTCTCCAGATATAATATAAACACAGTTCCTGTGGACGTAGCTTCCTCCCTGGAAGTGAACCATGTAAAATCCGTGTGTTGTGCGACTGTTCATGTGATTGTGCTTTACTTACTTGCTATCTGCTATCTATTACATGAGCTTAGCTAACAGTTAATGAATGTATGTATGCTATCCTTCAGTTTACAGTAACATAGAAGGTTAAATGCGAGTTGGATGTGTTAAGTATTCTGTATGTGAGTTTATCAGTGCTTGATTCAGATAGTAACAGTTACAGTGTTAAGTGACTTTTGTATAATTAGTTCAGCAAGGTTGAGCGTGATTAAGGTTAAGCGTGTTAGACTGTAGAGGCTAAGTGAAGTCGTTTAACACCTTGATGAAGGTTAACTGAGCTATTATACCCAGAGAGGAAGCCTCTGGACCTTGAGAGTTGTTAAGTATATTGAGTCTCACTGTAGGAAGTATCGCAGTGTAGAAAGGCGATATCGCACCGTCGGGGAGGCTACGGTGTGAGATATCGCGGGATAAGAGCTAAGCTGAAGAGTAAGTTTGCACATCGTCCTAGAAGCTGCGATGCGATAAGAGTCAGTCTCATAGCAGAGTCTGCTCGGAAGAGAGATACAGCGTTTATAGAGAGACTCAACTGGTTAAGTAGAGTTAGGAGAACATAGGATGTTCCAGAACCTGGTTGAGGACACTTGAGTCTTTAGCCAACCCATCTAAGATCACTTCGGGTGGGACTTCAGGCCGTTCCGCGGTCTGTTGCCGAAAGGGCCAGTGAGCTAGGGGTTTTGTTGGTAGAATAAAGTAAACCCGGGTCTCCCCATGGAAGACCAACACTAGGGTTATTAGACTCTCCTAGAGAAGTCGACCCTGGTGAGTAATTGTCAGGTGAAAAACTAGTATAAATAGAGAGTGAGACTCTCTATTTGAAACACACACTCACTCAACTGTAGTGCATGAGTAAGAAAGGACGAGCTCGCACAAGTGAGAGAGAGAACAACTGTCGGAGATCATCTTTGTGTTTTTGGGTTTTACTTTTGCCATTGGTGCTCATTCTATCTTTGAGGAAGTTGCGGGGTTTTCTCCTTTATGGTTTCCCTGAGAAAAACTCTTTGTGTCTCTTGTCTCTTGTGATTATTGTTGTGCATGTTATTCTCTCAAATAAGATCCTAGATCATATATATTAAATGATAAAAGTCTAACATGGTATCAAAGCTAACCTGAGAAGAAGACACTATGCAGCTGCAGAAGCTAGGGCTTTTTACTTTTTGGGTCTCTCTCCACAGATCTTCAGCAAAAGGAGGCTAGGTTAACTCTCCATTGAAGGGCGCATCTTTCTGTCGAAGCAGAATTTGATTCCGGGCATTTTCAGTTTTTGACCCGTCACTATTGTGGGAAATTAGAGCTTTTCATAGAAGAGGAATTTTTGAGTGAGCCCAGCATAGGATTTCTCTCCTTCTCAAAATTGAAATTTAGAGATCAAGATCGAAATTTTTGGTTGGGTAAAACTCCGGGAAAGTCAAACCCTAATTTGACCCCGGACCAGAAAACCCAAAAATACTAAAACTAGTCATTTTGGTGCATAATTTACTAAGGCATCCTCTTGCCAACTTAGAGAGTTATCATGGACTTGAATTAGGTTACCATCTTCCAAAGATAAATGAGATAATGACCTAGCAATATCAGAAACACGGGTGCGACTGACTTCGTTATCAGCATCTACTACACTAGATAATTCAAGATGGTTTTCCCATGGGTAAATGGGTTCCAGTCCTTGGCTCTCTCTTTCTCTATTTTGGTCAATTAAAGCAAACCATTCATTCACTCTACGAGGGATTCTTTCAACATGTCTAGCATCATCAACTTCATCAACCTCAATTATAAGATTTGTTGCATGGTTTTGTTCGTGACCTTGGAATGGGTTCTCATTTCTTCTTAACTCCTCTAATTCCTCTGACCATTCACCTTCAAGCATTTCCAAGCTAATCATCCTAGCAATTTGAGTTATTTGATTTTCTTCCGAAGATAAGTCAGAGTCTTCCATTGCCAGAAACATGCTTTTAGGCTGCCTATATTCCCACACTTCATTTGCATCTTCTACAAGATGGGCCTTAGCATTATTCAACAATTCTTCCCCATATGTGTTTTTAATCCCTTCTTCAAAAGTCTCCAAATGTCTCTCATAGCATGGTTCCCTATTGATCCTGATCAGAGCCCCGTCAGAGTTTGGGACACAAAGGTATGATAAGTCCATCATGAGGTATCCACCTAAACCAGCTGCCCACTTTCTAGATAAAAGCATTCCATATGCTGGCGGCAAGTCAATAACAACGACATCCATCATAGTGGAAATGTCCGAGCATGCAAACAGATCAACTCTAAGATTTTTGATCAAGCCATGGGATGGCACTCGCCTCGAGTCTATGCCACAAACATTTCCATAAGGCCTAGTCACTTCCAATCCCATTTCCTTCATGACATGCAAAGGCATTACATTCATAGTTGCTCCGGAATCCAACATGCAATTATGCAGGAGCATATTCTGAATGTGCAAGGTTAGGTAAAAGGGAGGGTGACGACCATTCTTTCCTTCATAGGTAGTAGATTGTATGTTAACAGGTAGACCCCTTTCATCTTTGCTAAGTTGTATCCTCTCAGGACTCTGCATACGATTGGATTCTAAAACAAACTCAGGGGTTTTGTCTTGGCCAATGCCATCAAAGAACTCTTCTACTTGGCTTCTTACAGAGGGCACATTCATCAGTTCAGTTATAGGGATGTTACACATTATCTTGCTCAACTCTTTCTTTATGTCAATGTTCAACTTCAAATTTCGTAAGGAAAGATCTTCTTCTTCCTTTTTATCTTCATTAATTACTTTTCGTTTGTCAAAGAAAGAAGGTTGGGGGGCCAGTCTTTGCTTATATATTCTAACCTGTGGTTCCTCTTTCGTTTCAGGGATGTTTATTGCACAACATGAAGGTTTAGGCTCATCAACAAAATCCTCTTCCTACTCCCAAGTTTCTTCCTCTTGTTCCCATGGTTCTTCCTCTAGGAGAATTCTTCCAAAGCCATCATCAAAAGACAAATCATTCATGAAATTGATATTGCTTGGTTGGCCATCAGGGTGATTGGTGTTTGTTGGCTCTTCATCATTTTCATCACACCGATTAACATTCCTCTTCTCAGGATTCTCTGGATACTCGAGCCTTCTTCTATTAGGATCTCTCTCAGGACATCTATTGTTGTTCCAGTAAGGTTTAGGGCCATAAGGGTTTCTATGTCTCTCCGGATCGTGGAAACTAGCAACGTTTTTGCTCAGGACAGTCAGTTGCTTCTTCATTTCTTGCATGGTTTCTAATGTGTTTTTTGCCTCTTTTGGCTCATTCACAGGCTCCTTAAGCTTTCGAAGCTTAGGCTCAGATCTAGAAGTGGATGGGGCATAATGATCAAAGAAGTTTTGCTTGCCCATAGATGCCGCATGTTGTTCAACCATCTTTTCATTGAACTGGGCAGTCTTCAAGTCATTTGGATTTTTATCCTTCAAGTTAAAACCCAACCAACCATCAAAAGCATTTAGATAATGGATAACAATTGCTTGGTCCTTTGGTCTAATTTAATCTGGGATATTTCCTACAGTCTTGTCAAATCTCAGGTTGAATTCATGGACTGTTTCATTCTCCCTCTTCTTTATGTCAAACAGTTGATGCAAGAGGAATTCCCATCCAACTTGTGAGACCAATCACTGTTAAGCTTTATGACGAAGTGGTCATAGCGATTGATTGATGAAGCAGGTAACCTATCAAACCACTTCCGCACATCTCCATCCAGAGAATACATAATACCTCTCATGAATACATCTTCATCCACAGCTCCGTATGCTTCCATATGATCCCAGAATTTATCAATGTGGTCCTCGATGGAGGTAGCTGACACTCCATCAAACTTGGTAACCTTTTCGAAATACTTCTTAGGCATGTCATGTGGGGCCCCTTGGATCAGGGAGAAATCTAAAGGAAATGCCTTGGCCTTCCTTCCAAAAATCCTAGGGTTTTGTGAAGGAGGACCATTCTGATTTCCACTAGTGTTTGTTCCGGCCATTGGGCTAGATGAAGCTGAAAGGGATCTCAAAGGATAATTTGAGGAAACAGTGGGGTTGGATACTTATCTGTTTTTCCTTGCGTAAGTCGTGGGGATTCCTTGAGGGTTTATGGGACACTCTAGGAACTTAAGATTAATATATTGGGTACGATCCTCAGTGGAGTCGCCAGGTGAACCACACAAGTAATTCACCAATAAAAGATATGTGGTAGGGAAAGGTGAGGTATGTTGAACCGAGGTAGGCCTCTACCTCCCCGGCAACGTCGCCAAAATGTTATCACCAACCTTGTAGTTGCCTGTGTGAGGTGGATCTAGGATGGATGGTAGAGGGGCAAGCAACTAAGGAGGTGGAACCAAGATTGCCTAGACTCCCAAATGGATGGTTATCACGCCAATCAAGGCAACCTTCACTTTATGTTATCCAAGTCCAAGACAACAACGGGGGAAACCCGGATCTACTCCCGACAGGAGAGATCAGACCTAGACACCAGAACAAATCAAATGTGGCTTTGAGGTACGTAAGGTGCAAGGTAAATGGAAACCCTAGCTCTAGGTTTTAGGTACTAGCAACTGATGGAGATGACCACTGTCTTGGGAAACGTAACTATGAGGGGGTGTTCTGGAGTGCTCAAGCCCTGATCTATTAGCCTAGCTTGTCAGATTTCAGAAAAAGTAAACTCCGAAAAATGCCAGTTTTCAGTGAGGGCGCTAGGGTTGTTTTCAGTCTAAAACTCAGATCTAGGTCAAACTGCCATGAATCTGGATAGCGTTGAGGGTGATTTGGACTGTGTGGAACCTGATCTATCAGTCTATGAAGTTAGAAATAAGAAAAAGTCAAAACCCTCGCAGGTCAAAATTTCAGTGGGGGGTTATGCAGTTTTCAGGCTAAAAATCAAATCTAGGTCAAACTAGCAGGAATTTGACCAGCGTTGCAGTAGATTTAGCGAAGGGGAGGCTCGATCTATGAAACCCAGAAGTGGTTTGGCTAAAGATCGGACGGTTCCCAGATTTAGTGTTTTTTAGGGCTTTTAGTATTTTAGGAATTTTCAGGAAAATGGAAGAAAAAGCAAGTACAATGGATTCAGATCTGTTAAAGAGGAGAGTTACCTGTTGGATCGTACTTGGAAATGCTTGTAGAAGTCTTAACAGTGATGATCTTTGCTATCCTGATCAATTCTGGAAGATCCAAGTGATTTCTATGACAGATGTAAGCTCCAAGCCACCAATGCGCCCCCTACCCTGCATGAGCAAACGTCAACAATATCAGATTTGCTAAGGCAAGATAAAGAAACTAAATGCTATAGGAAAGTAAAAAGAAGTAATCATAGATCACAATGAAACTAATGAAAACCCCCTGATCCAAGACGAAAAAAACTGAACGAGTTGAGGTCCCCCTGCAAAAACGCTCAAGCCAAAACGCCCTCCTATAGACAAAACAATGATAGCAGAAAAATATAGATCTCACATGAATTTCCACAATGCTAGGAAGCAAAAGACTATCCAATCACCATTTGAGAACATCAGATGCAAAGCAGATCCAAAAAATATCCACAGAAAAATCTTTCTATTATTCAGATCCAAGAGCCAAAGGCCCCTTACAAATGAGAAGCTCTCTCCTTTAAATAGAAATGAGAGAACCACAATCATAATCGAATCTTAACCACTTTCAAAACGAGTGGCTAAGATTAAAAGATAAAATGTTTTAATCAATGGTTGAGATGAGCTCAACATACAATACATGGATCAATATAACCATAAAGTATCAAAGTGGACTAAATCACCCATAAAGGGGATACCCCACTCAACAAAAAATAAATGAAGCACATGGTGGGTCCAACGAGTGTTGACTAACTCCCTCTGGGTGTCCCCATGGCACAATAAAATAATATAATATTTTAATTCTTTGACTTTGTGCCTTCTTGAGGAAATCGTGAGCCTCCCAAAAGCTCCAGAAAATAATATAAAAATGCCAAAAAATAGGTGTGGGCCCAGTCAAGTGCTGCAACTGCTGGAGAAGGTGTGGAGGACATCACTCTCATCATTATGACTCATCCCATGTCATTTCCTTGCCTCAGTAGCCCAAATCGATTTCTTCAATAGCCATTTAATCTTTTTTTAATCTGCTTTGAGAAACGTGAACTTGCCAAAACAGCCTCCTAGTGTGCCTGCGTTGTCAAATTGAGCCCACCAGGCTCTTTGGTATGGGGGTACTATGGTACAAACAAGTGGCTGCACCCCCTATGCCCATACAATGCCCTAGGAGATCCAACTGAAACATCTCCTTGCTCAGACGTATCAACCTGTGAAGAAAAGTTGCATCAGAAGGAAGAATGAGCCTGATCATATCTGCAAGAGCCCAGAACTGAAAATAAACTGTCTCATTAGACTCAGAGAGTCCAAATCCATCTAAGGTGTATACTCATACCCCTCACAGGTCTCTATTTGTTCGTCACCCATATCCAATAAACGATATAACCATCTGAAAATGATCAGACCCCAATAATAACTTAGACTATCATCCATCTGCTGCAAGGGTTAAAAGGCTAAGACATGCTCTACAACTCATTCAAGCAACAATCACAACAAGTAGTAGTCATTTCACTGGCGGTACATCAACAAATACAAATATAAGGCTTTATTTATTATTACTCAGACTAGACTTTCAGGACTATACTCACTTCATAGTTGTAGCCAATTTGCTAGTGAAGGGTGAAGGATGAAATTGACAAGGATAAGGCAAAGGATGACTTCCTACTTAACATCGTGACACTTTGGATATGGAAAGGGAATACTCACTATAACAAATGTCGGACAAACGACAACACAAGGAATGGCAGTGCCTCACAAATGGGTGAGTTGTTTAGAGAGTGCTTATTCAACTTAGGCATCATGTCTACATCAAGTTAGATTCAACTTCATTAGGACCATCAATTTCATTTCCCTGGTCTTTTTGGCCTATATGACCCTTTGAGACTTCACCAGTGCTTAAAAGCACAACTAATCGCAGCTTTCATCCGCGACATATTAATGTTTATAAGGTCAGCAATATTTGGATATAGCATATTTTTAACCATTGTTTTTTTGGACCTTTTCTTATACTCTTCAAGGTGTATTTTAGCATTTCATTGCTCTTTCCCTCTTTACATATTTTAAGAAACACAGTTTTATCATTTGCATTTTCCATGGGCGCATATTCAATATTTCCAATACAGGTAGTACATGAGCTTTCAGTTTTAGCCAACAACATCTCAAGTGAGCAGGGGGAGTTCTGCACAGTGCCAAACATTGGGACAACCGACCAAAATGATTTAGGCATACAATCCAACTCACCAAAGGAAAGTTTTGTCACCAACTCAGAGCTGAGACACAATATAAACAGGGAGGCTTGTCCAACAAAGGTTCTAGCGGGGGAAATGGTCCTCCTTGCCATAAGTCAAGAAGTCAGTTGGGTTGAAAACAAAACTGGAAGGTAATGGATGGGTGGAGATAGTGAATGATGAAACCAACACTAGCAAGCCAAAACAATGGCGGGAATGACTACCTCTATTCTCCCTAAGGAGGGTGAAACCAATGAGTATAGATCAAGAACTTCCAAGTCTAAGTAGGGACATCAATTCATAATACAAAATACATCCAAGTCCATATAATTATGACCGCCAGATCATGATACCACATGTTAATATGTGTCACAAAAATGAGTATAAGAGCAATGATAACCATAACACAATATAAAAAGCTGAGTCATAATCATACAATATAATCCATCTGAAACATCATCTGTCCAAGGAGAAAGCACTGATATAAAACTGGGCATCAATAACTGCTCTGTAATGACTAAATGGCTACATCGGTCCTCAAATCTGATTGTCTTGAGACTCAGGCCTGACATGGGAGAGTACAATAGTCCACTAATACAATACTGATCCGTCAAAACTGCTCATCTCAGCATCTCATGTGTAAGAGATCTGGCTGAAAAATGTACTATGTCTGAAAAATAGAATCTGGTAGCTTGGCTACTATATATGTGATACCACCCCCTTGATCTAGTCAAGTTGATCCATGTGTTGATTCATGTAAAAGTGATCTCCATCGTTGATGATGTTTCAATCTCAACCGTTGGATGAAAAATTAAGTTAGGATTTGTCTCTTAAAATCTATATAAAGAAGAGGCCCCCCTCATTGTATCCCATCGGGAAATTTGGCACCATTGGTTCTTAAAGAATGAAATTTTTCTGGGATCTTTTGTCTTTTGTGGATGATTGAAGAATGTTCTTTGTGATTGATTGATGCTATCTCTCGTTTGCATTGGAATTTCATGGTGAATATCTGTTGCATATTTTGGATCCATAATTTTTACTTACAGAGAAGAAGGCCATTTGACAGGGGCGCACTGTCTGGGGAAACCCTTTTCGCATGTCTCGAATCGTTGTGTTAACAGGGAGTGGTTTTATCTTACGATCAATCATCTCCTCTTATCTTTTATCTTCATACTTGCATTCGTCATTTTTCTTGCCGATCTCATTGTTGTGTACTTGTCTTGGCAGGAGAGAGGGAGCACCTGTGGGTTCCTGGGCTACTTTGATAGAGCTGAATCTTCACCGTCGTTCCATTTGATATGTGCGGGAATAGTCTTCATCACTTCGACATTCATCCTCGGAAACATCAGGTAAATTCTCCGAGGTAAGATCCATCCTTATTCCTGTATCTAATTGGGGCTGCATTTTTCCTTTGACATCAAACCCTCACTTAAAACCCTCATCTATTAGTTTAGTAGGCTCCAGTTTACGGTGGGTTATAAAACTCAAAACCCACTTTGGAATAATCATAAAACCCACAAGTTTAAATTTCCACGATCATCGGACTCCATTTTCCCATCTAACACACTGGTATGCTTCTTAGAGGAAGACGCCTTGCTTGGGAGGAGGGGGTATTTTCAGATCCACAAGCTGGGTATTGCTAGTTTCACCTCCAATCACCTTATCTTACACCTAGCAATCAATCTGAGGGTCCAATTTCAATCCGAGGGTCATCATTTACCCCTAGATCTAGTTTCCATGCTTAAAACCCTAGGGTAAATTGGGGATTTTCATATAGACACTCATAATCTCTTAGCAACTGTGCAAAACTCTAATTAACTACCCTACTAAGAGATCTAATCAAGATTCCTTGGGTTATCCATTGGCTTTCCTTATTTTTAGGGCTATCTTGGATATAGGGACGCCCCCTAGGCTTAGTATGTTCACTGAGTCTAAAGGGTCGGTATCCTTGACTGGCGTGACATCTGAGTTCTTTCAGAGGTCTTGGATATCGTAGGTCACGTCTTTAGTTTCCCTCCCTCTTTGCCGTCCTGGATAGGATCACCCTACGGGGCAACTATAAGATTTGTGATAACATGTATGATTGTAAATATGGCCTTGTAAATATAAGAAGTATTCTAAAAAGACATCGATTATAAAAAAACAATATTATGAGAATTGATTGATAGGGGTTGCTCTTTGAGGATTGATTGTTTATTTAACAGACTGAATGGCATTTAAATTAAAATTTCATTTAAATATTGATAAAAATGGCAATGAATTATCATGTGTGGTTTGTATGTGTGCAAGTCTAATGATTGCACACATATTTATACCTCCAAACCCAGAATTTGAAAATGCCACACATTTTACTGATGTTATAGTGACCTTTACAGACCCTGACTACCTTGGTTGCATGTTTCTGCCACTTCTCCAAATTTCCTCATATGCTACCTTAAGTTGTCTATTTGCTCAAACTTATTTATCAAATTATTACTTCATTCAGTTTGAAGCAAGGTATTTTTTTCGGATGGGATTTAGCTCAAAAAGTAGTATTTACTACTTTATTTGCAATTTCAAATATTTTGTCCAACCTGTCATGTTGTGTGGTGTTGGAACGAGGCTATATAATATACTGGAGTCTGGACAAAATCAATGTGAAGGAATTGGTAAATGATATAGAATTGAAATTGGATACTAAAATATCTAGCTGGTAGATATTTTTTGATTAGACTGATTAAGTGGGCACTACTTTTATTGAGCAAGTCAGGGATATATAGCCGATAGCATGATGCTATTGGTTCTTCTAGTGAGTGTAGTGGTGGGTTATTTTTTTGGGTAAAAGACTGATTTTGAAAGTACATGGCAGGATATTATTCGTCTACCTATATTATTTCGTTTTCTTCAAAATCCTTTGGCACAATTTATTTCTGTGCTGAGGGCTCCAAAGAGCAGGGAAGGATATGCTGCCATTGGTGGCGGTTCACCTCTACGAAGGATTACAGATGAGCAGGTCTAGTTCTTCCTCATCTGTCTTCAGGTTAAACTGTTTAAATTGTGATCTTTCTTTCAGTACAATTGTAGAGAATGTTCATCGAACATGAAATTATATGCTTTATATATGTATTCCATGAAAATTTATAATTTATTTGAAGGCATGGACGCCATTCTGTATGGGTTACAATTAATGAAGCTTCCTGCTTGAGAAATATGTTTGACGCAAATAAACAGGGATCATAATGCAGTGGATATTAGTTTTACTACTTCTGGTTTCATTCACATTGTGTAGTCAGCTTAGTTCCTGATTTCAATGATAAAATGAAGAAAACCAAGCATGGGTTTTGCTGGAGTGAATGAAACATCTTTGAAGTATTTTATTGAGGTGTTCTATCTTAAGGTGTTTCAATTAGTGAAACTGATCAACTGTGACTAGAGACATATCAATACCATAATTACTGTAATTCAATAACGTCTTTTTCTTGATGTTACAGTTTTGGGTCTTGCAAAAGGAAAGACCCACTTTTAGATGGTGAACATTAGTCTATCTTCTTTTGGCAGCTTGTAAAGGAAGTAATTAGTAGTTTAAGAAGCCCAGCAAATGTGTCAGTTTTGGTGCCAAAACATTGATGTTTTTGTTTAAAATTAACTTTCAATTGAACACAACAAGATTAGATTTTCAGTTAAGCAGTAAGGAATAGATAGGAGTACAATTTTTACGGGTTGATAACATGTTTCTTTCGATTTCAATGGTTCAAAATTCTCTTCTTGTTGAGTATATCACATGTGACTAGTGATAAATGACAATGTCAAGACACAGAAGTATATGGCTTAATAAAGAAGTTTATGATTCTCTATTAAAACAAGATTGACGGCCACAAGTTTGTCTCAAGTTCAAAGTATTCATGGACTATTGAACTTAAATGAGCTCATTTTATACAAGCCAATTATGCTCTATAGTATAAGTAATTTAGTTGCAATACCCTGTGTAGGCCGATTCATTGAGGAAGGCACTTGAACATAAAGATGTACCGGCCAAAGTGTATGTTGGAATGCGGTACTGGCATCCATTTACAGAAGAGGCTATTAAGCAGGTATTTTGAAATAAATGCTCTGACGGAAGCTAACATTGCATGGACAAGCGAATTGATTTTTAATTGGATTTGTGTCCTATATTTCCTGTATGTATGGTTCTAATTTTTGGATTAGCTCATCTATTATTTGAAGACATTTATTTGCTGTGCTTGTCGTATGGGCTGTGGAACAATGATAACCTTAATGAATTTGAAGCAATTGGGGTGGTCTTATTTTGCAATGTTCAGGTTTTTGTTCACGGTCTCAACCCTTGCATTTGATGGCAACAAATATGTAAATGGCTGAATTTTTTTGTAAATTGTCAGTTTTTTTCAAAATGTGCACTGGAAAAGGAAATGTGATTCGGGGCACCCTATTCCGTTTCTCAGATAATGATTTGGAACAATGTCATCTTTCCCCATCACCCTATTTATAAATCGTCAACTTATTTGACATGGCATCATGGCTATAAAAAATAGTGTCATCTAGTTGGGATACTTCCCTTTATTGACTAACAACTCTCATAACCTATTTAACTTTATACAAAGTACTCTTTTGTTTTTATGTATATTAATTTACCTACATAATTAAAATAGAAAATCTATACATTATTCAGATTAATTAATTGACCTGAAATATAACCAGTGTTCCATGGGGAAGCGCCTCCCAGGGTCGGGGGCTTGCCCCCTACGCTTCCCATGCCTCGGGGGCTGGGGGGCTCCATGGGAAACGTTTCCCAGCGCCCCCCTTTCTACGAAACTTGGGGAAACGCGGGTCTAGGAGTTTCCCAGATTTGGGGGGCTCCCACACGCCCCCTCCTGAAAATTGGGGGCTCCGACAGGTCCCCACTGCCCTCGATTTTTAAAACTTGTTTACTTAAATAAGAAATGGTTCTTCTTAAATTTTAGGCTTTTACACTAAATGGTCATTTTAAAATGAAATGAAACAAATAAAAAGAAACAAACATCGATATGATATGCTTGGCTATAACGATTACATTAAATTACACTAAACTCTTCGGGAACATAAGCATGTTAGTATGCAAATGGTGATGAGATGATGAATTGATATGTTTATATGTTGGGGTTCATATTTTTATTATTTTTCTTTTTTCTTTTTTATAATTTTAGAGACCGAACCCCTATGCTAGGGACCCTGACGCCTCCCAGCCTCCTTGTCCCCCAAAATACCCCAAAATTTTGGGGTGTCTCTACACGTCCCCAATGTGCGTTTGCCCGCTCCCACGCTCCTGCGTCCTGGTAACTTGGTGGAACGCTGAATATAACTTATAATATAAAAAGATAAATGTACGAATTTTATCAATATTTTGATATGATTCTATTAAATAATGATAAGATTTTAAGTGATCTTACTTTAAATGCATATTTTGTTTGGTAGGGGAAACACTTTTCTTTTTATCGTTGGAGAGCTATGAACCTCATTTTCAACATTATCCCTCATGCATATTAAGGATCTACTCTCACCAAGGTTTGAACCTAGGTTGTTATTGTTACCCCTCAGTTTGCATGAAGATGATTATGATGATTGAAGATGATGATGATAATTGAAGATGATGATGTCCCAAAAGACTTGCAGCTCCCCATAGGCTTCTTCAAACATTCCTCGTCTTCTAGTCATCTTTTGTATCACAATGTCTATGGTCCTAAAGAAAATTGCAAATGGGATGACATGTATATTTGTTATGTAAAAGCTAGAGCCAACTATGACGCTTATACCAAGCAGGTGCTCGAGTGTTTTTTCTACTGAGACAGGTTTCGATCCTTGTGGTCTAAATTTGTTGAAGTTTTTTCACTCAGCAATGCCTACAAAGCCATGAGCATGTTCTAATACATCTTCCCTAGTCTGGTGTCTTAGTCTTGAGTCTATTGTATTATCATGCATCTATGTGGAATGTCTCCTTCCTTAAAAAATGGTGGCACACCCCATTTGGGCCACTTATACCCTTCAAATCATGCTAGGCACATCCCCTGGGGACATAATCCCTTGTATTTTGGATGTTGGAGACAATTTTCCTTGATTTATGGGATTTATGTCTAGAAATCCCTGATTTTTGGGTTCTAGAGACATAATCCCTGTTTTTTGGATTTCGGTTGGGGAAATCCGCATTCTAATGAGGGTGCACTTCTTGTGGACATAATCTTCTGATTCAAGGAGGATTTCCTCCCCATGTGGCCTACCTTCTCTTAAAGGCGGTGCATTCTCCCTTGTATGAACCCAACACTTGGACATCTACTCTTAGAGGCGACACCCTCTCTCATGCATGGGTTGTGACACTTGGATAGGCACCCCTCTTGCTCCTAAAGCTATATAAGTTGTG
The DNA here is from genome assembly GCA_001517045.1 of Pseudotsuga menziesii. NCBI lineage: Eukaryota > Viridiplantae > Streptophyta > Pinopsida > Pinales > Pinaceae > Pseudotsuga > Pseudotsuga menziesii. The sequence continues at coordinate 1,077,948 of LPNX010717971.1, forward strand.
TTCTGTCCCTCATTTAGTTATTGGTTGTTAATTGTTGCTTTGAGCATTGGTTTTTGTAATCATTCTCTTGTTTGGAGAGCTTCATTAGAATACCAAGCACAAGGTTTGGAGGTCATCTTGGGATCTGTTATCACATATACATTCTGCAGCTTGGCTACCATGATGCAACATACAGACTTATCTCTTTTTCTGTTCCGGGCTATTTTTCACATGGGGTATTAGCATGGATCTTTACAACTTCAGTTATTCCAGAGCCTTGTTCATCGGATTTTCCTTGCCAGGACTGAGATTCAGGGGTCCATTGAGATGCTTTTGGTGACGATCTAGTGCATTGTAGCAGAGCAGTAGATTAGAGTTGGAACACACAGGTATAGAGGGGTTTATGAGTTGGAGATAGGTATATTTGGTGAGATCAGGTATACACTTTCTTGGTTTGATTTTTCTCTATGATGTCTGTCAGATACCTATGTTTATCATGTCAGGATGATTATGGTTACCTATGCTTATATCTATTGTTGCTTCAACTTGTGTTATGACTAATCAAGGAATTTGATGTGAAGACTGTTGCTCATTCCATGCTTGTACAAATTGTAAAGCTTGGTGCTAGGTTGGTTCCATGTCACTTGTCCCCATCCATCCAATTCATCCACCTTTGATTTTATCCCATGACTTAGACTGACTGAGAGTTGTGAGATTGAAGATCCTTTCCCCATTGTGACCCCTATGTATGATAGACTCCATGTTATTTGTGTCTCTGGCTATGAAGTATGTGGCAAGTCCAGTGTGGCTGGGTTCACAGGGTAGTTCTCCTTTAGTTCTCAAAGCAAGTGCTCCATCATTACAGTGTTGCTAAACACCAAAGCATTGGAACGCATAAAAGCTATATTTAAAGGATGCAAAAAGTATAAATTTTTAAAAAGTAGTCAGTGGCCAAGAGTTTGAGCACTCATTCCTTGTATAATGTAAGGCTCAATAAGAGGCAAACCCATCAGGGCTATGGACTGCTCGCTGGCAGCCGGTCTAGGCCTTAGTCATTTACTGGAGCCCAGAAGGCTTTCCTGGGCACCTGCTCTTGTAGGTTGGCTACTATCTTATGAAATGAAAAGTGACTTGAAAAGGTTGATGCTCAAAGAATGAGCACTCACTCCTTATATAGTGTTCGACTCATGTGCCCCCAAAGGGCATTAGGGTGAAACTAGCTTGAAAAGGCCGGGTCTTTGTCACTACTAGAGTCCAGAAGGTTTCCAGGGCACCTGCCTTTAAAGGTTGACCTACATTGGAAATAAAGTGCAAAGGAAAACTTGTTAGAGTCTAAGGGAAGCATATCCAAGTACTTTATCTATCTGTGAGACACCTCCATCCCCTATTGCTATCTGTCATACATATGTCACCTTGGTTAAGTGTATTATTCATCATTCAGATAGATCACTGAGTCAAAGTCAGTTAAAAGTCATTCCCCTTTGCCTTAACCTTGTTCTTCCATCCTCACCTATCAGTAGCACATTGTTTACCCTTTGTAAGTATGGCATGAACAACTAGACTTCCAGAAAGTTCTAAGATTTTTTAGAAGCACATGTACATCTTACTATTATTATTATTATTTGTCACCATGATTATGAATAACCGATCTAAGTTGGGTTTTGATATACACCATTGGAGCATTTCTTACCTTGGATGGTTACAGGATCATATTGATACGGTATCTCATTTTGATTTTAGGTACTTTGACTTGGTTAACTCAGTTGACCAAGTCAATCACGGTTCCCAAGGAAGTGACTCAAAAAAACAACATGATTTATATTTGTTCCAAACCTGCCCATGACTAATACTGCGGTTTTAGTTTTGAGAGTTTGGCCTCGATTCTCCTGATAAGTGATTATTATCACTTAATTATTGGCCAAATGATCAAATTTCATTCCAGATGGCAGTATGATTGGTTCTCCTAGAGCATAGCAGTGTTCCAGGGGGTGTGAGTAGTCACTTATACCATTCTTCTATGTCTCCATATCATCCAAAGTAGTCATCTTGCCCTAGTTTGCACCCTGGATAGAGTTATGGTGGATTTATCATTTTCCACTGATTGTATCAGCAAAAATGAACTAGAAAAGTCACTGAAAAAATCGATTTGGTCTCCTAGGTCAAGGAAATGGCTTGGAATTTTGACAAATGATGTGTCTCAGCATACTGGATAGTCCTCTAGCAGTTTTCAGTGAGCAGATGTCCGGATTATTTTAGATGTCCGGATTATTTTATATTGCCTTAGCCAGTGAGGAAAGCCCCCCAAGGGGCGCCCCCTCTACTTGGCCATTGATGTATTTCTTTGTTATATGTTGTATTATGAAGATGTAAAGGGGCCTAGGGTGAATTAAGCCTCTAGTGACCCCCTCCTATGTAGTATCATGTCATATCTTATGTTATGGTGTGACTTTCACCTAGGATAGGCATCCTTGAGTAAAGTGCGCCCCCTCTTTGACTTAGTCACTTGATCTATGTTATGATGTATGTATTTTTGATCTCCATCGTTGATGATGTTTTAATCTTAACCGTTGGATGAAAAAGTGAGTTAGGGTTTACGTCTCTCTCAAACTATTTAAGAGAGTTGAATCCTCCATTTTATTTCATGAGCTTTGGCACCGGAGTTTTAATAAAGAGATTTTTGTTTGGGATTATTCTTCTGTGTATCTTGTGGATGCTTTGATGATCTGATGATTGGCATTGCTACTCTTCTATACTGAGCTTTATTCGGGAGAAATCTTGCATTCTTTCTTTACTGATCTCATCTTCAGGAAAAGGAGGTGCGCTAGGAGAGAGAGGGCGTTTTTGTGGGGCAACTCACCTTCGTCCCGGCTGCTGGGTGTTCGAATCAGGGAGTATCTTGTTCTTTATGATTTTTTATTCTCTTTCTTTTCCGTATTCTGCAGATCTTGTTCGTTTGTCTGATCGATTGATCTTTCTCTGATCTGGTAGGCTGAAGGAGGTGCTAGCGGCTAGGGTGACTTGTTGTGGCAAAATAATAACAAGATCTTCCTTGGAAAAGTTCATTTCGACGGGAAAGTGGCATTCTTCATCATTTCTCAGTTCATTTGCAAGACAATTTTCAGATTGGTTTCCTTCCTACATCGGATCCGAGGGTTAGCCGACTCGTCAAAAGGTTGGGACAGGTAACCTTATCTAGCTTATTGCTCTGTTGAGACCATTGCCCGCGCTACCTGTTGTCCGCTAATTGCACACCAGCAGCAGAAATCTTCTGAAAGCTATCTCCTCACTTGAGAAAGTGGGAGAGGTGTGACCTTGGGGGCAAGCACAGAGCCAGGTACTGTCACCTACTCCTAGCTCCTCCGTTTAGTCTAACTCCCAACGAAGCCAAGGGGGGTAGTCCCTAACAAAGAGTTTCTAAGGCTCAATGTGTTTAAGTAAGTTTTATGAAGGTGATGCAGATGGGTGTTGTTTAGGAGTTTGTTATGATAGAAGATGATTGCAATTATTATAAATACAAATTTGAACACAAGACAAAAGCAATACACGTTGCTGCACTAGATTAAAAGATGAACAATATGTCGAGAACTTGTGAAGTAAACTAACATTCATAGATAAAGATTTTACTTGAGAAAACCAAAGGACAAATGGCCTAGATTGATAATGATGCATGAAAAAACAGACCAGTGCCTTATGGAGTCAAACGTCTGAAATGCTTGAAAATACTGAAAGTACAAGTCCCGTAATAGTGCTAGTGAATGTGTTTTGCGATTTCTCTTGGTTTATTTTGAAATATTTTAATGGTCTTGTTTATTATGGCTTGTCAAAGGTATCAAAGACCAACTAGGAAAGCGTTCGAAGTTATTCCTTTCTAGACATGTCGGCCTGTCCAGTATCCCAGGCTGGTGTCCGGTGGATTGACTAGCTAGCCAGGACTCTAAGACAATGGGGAGTTCCGACGCCCTTACTGAGAATTGACTTTGAATACTTTCTACAACGCCGGTGCGTTGGTTATGGGGGAAAATTTTATTATGTTGTTATTTGCGAGATTAACAAGTTCATTCACTGTTCTGAGTACGAGTTCAACTATGAAAGTCGGCAGAGCATACTAGGTGAAGGATAGCAACCAAGTAAGTTAATTACAAGGAAGATGTGAGTTGCAAATTTTATTAGACAAACAAGTTAAACCCTCCAACAAAGAGCGCTCTTGACTTTGTCTTATGACAAAAGTTCAAGAGTCTTAGCTATTCTATATGCCTAAATGCAAGGATGATGCAAACATACTAATATGCTCTCCGATAGAGAGTGCTCTTGACTTGGATTCCGGCAAGTTCAAGAGACTTAGAATTAAGTTAATAAACTACAAAAAGCAAAAGTACATGAAATAAAAAATGAAAGCAAACAAACTCTCCGATAGAGAGCACTCTTGATCCACCTTACGGTGAGATTCAAGAGATTTTGATTCTTTTTACTTTTTGCAATATTATATCAAACAAAAGCAAAAAACTAAGTAAACGAAACAAGAAACTTCTCTTTTCTAACTTTTATGAAAGCAAAACTTTTCAGAAATGAAACTACTTTCCCTATTCTATTCTAAGCATTTACTCTACAAGCATGCAAACATGAAAATGGACTATACAAGCTTCCCCCAAATGGGGGAAGAGGGGTGTGGGAGCCTTTATCCCACTTGCTTTTTATTAACTTTTTACAATGCCTTTTTTGATGCTTTTTCCTCTTCTTGAATGAGTAGGGCGAGAAAGGGAAAGAGAGAAGAGGGAGGTGTTTTTTGTCTTTTTTGCTCTTTGCTTGCTTTTAGCTTTTGGGCTTTTCTTGATTTTCCTGAAAATAAGAGCTTTTAATACAGAAATGTTATATGTTAGTCAAGAAACAAAATAAAACAAATCTACAAGCTAACTTTTTAAAGAAAGGTAAACTTCTACGGTGAAGATGGAGGAAAGAAAGAGGAGAAAAAGCTGTGAAACGAAAGAGGAAAAGGGCAAAAAGAGGGATGTCCAAAAGAGTAAAAGAGGGCTGCAAACTAGGTGAATAAAGGGGAAAAGAGGGCAGCGAAAAGGGAAGAGGATGACCAAGCCAAACAAGGCAAGAGAGGGGAAGCCAAAGGATGGAAAAAAGGAACTTAGGGCTTCCTAAAGTAACCGGTAACCAAAGTAAAGTTTTCTTGTGGATGGAACACAAGAGAGAGAGAGCTACTCCCAACTTTCTTTTTGTATCAAAAGAAGACAAACCCTGTAGGTCCTACAATCACAAAGTGTTAAACTAAAAAATGGTTGTTTGAAGCTTGGGAAAGAAGCAGCTGAGCTCACACCCTTCTACAATCTGTGAAGCCTGATAACACACAAAAGCTCAATACAAGAAGTGAGATCAAAATTATATGCTAGTATGCTAAGAAAATTAAATCAAGATCAACATTACGTATTACTGACTACTCATGTCCATCAAGATACTAATCTACTTTGCATAAATAACCATATTGAGACAACAAATGGCTATTCTACTGTGCCAACAATGGCCTTCTTGAGCTAGCAAAATAATTAATCACATGCGAGTATTAAAAGATAGGAGTTAGAGACAATATCACCTCAACCATGAGAAATTTACCACAATCAAGAGCCCATAGACCTCCAAAGTTGAATATCTTTATTAACAATTCCAAAGCAAATGCTTGATACTATTTTCTCAGAGTAACTCTACCACAAAAGTTCCATCCTAATAGAGCTCAAAGAGCCTCTATTTATACAAAAAACCAAGCCCCAGCGGCTTTTAATGAACCAGAGATCAATTCGGAGTTAAGCTGACCTAAAGCGGAGTTGAACTGGGCTGAACAAGAGCTGAAGCTGAAGATGAACTAGAGAGGAACTCATAAGAAACCGCCAACACATCCAATCAAACCCCCACCAAAAATAAATCGGCTTCCTTCATCATGCGTGAGCTCCAAGGTAGGTAAGGAGGTGGGTGAGGTCACCACAATCCTCACGCGATTGTACCAAACCTCTCATATGGTTGACGTCACCAAAAAAAATCACAACAACCTGCATGTATTTGTTATAAGCCATGTTTTTTTTTTTAAACATACATATGAGGGTTCCACACTTAATAGAATCGCTCCATCCACCTCGTCTTCATGCTCCATGCTTTGACGTCACCTCCCATTTTCAATTAGAACGTGATCTCTTCCATTCGCTAGCATATGAAATGAGTGTGACATCACCATGTTTTATAATATAATTCTTTAGTGGGGAGGGTCCCCCAATCCCACTCACATCTTTCCATATAAGCGTGGGTCTTCACTTCACATTTCACCTTCACGTCACCCATTCTTGTAATAATTCATCACTTTAAAAATATAACCCAAAGTCTTAAGTTATAGCTTTAAAAAGGGTAGTAAATCCATGTGGGACCCATGCCATGTCACCTTCTCATCATTTTTTTATTAATTTTTGACTTTTCAAAACTTTGACTTTGGTGTAATTTCTCCAAAATTAGCATTTAAATGCTATTCTGGTGCTCAATTAGCCGATAGATGACTTTCGGGATGCTTCGACTGCTCGACCGATGGTGAAAGTGGTCCCTGCGGTAAAGATGCTGCTTCGGGCTTGAAAATGAGCCCAACCATACCGAAAACGGACTCCGAATCATTCTTTTATTACATTTTGAAAATTTCCATTTAAACCATTAAAGAATGGCTTAAAAAATGGAATTGTTTTTTTCGGAATCCAACGAAGCTTTAGGGGGACTTAGTACATGTTCATACGACTCAATCGGAATGCCTAGCATGACAAAAAAACTGACACGAAGGCTCTAATAACCTCCCAATGCCGAAACACCAAGACAACTACCCCAGCTTTGGAGGAGCGAGTGAAAAACTCAGAAATTATTGGTCGTTTGTTCAACAACCAATAATAACCAAGTCCGGGAAGCTGAGCCTTTTATAAAAATTCAAATGCTAGGATATTTTTTACAATCTGCCCAAGGGGGTATGAACATGTATTTATGAAAAGTTCCAAACAGACTCCCAGGAAAAGGTTGGCGGACTTCTGAATTCTGACCACGAACAAGTGTACTTGTTCAATGCTCTGGCGGCTCACCGAAAAATACACTAAGTGCAAAATTAGTGGATAACACTACCCATTTGGGCAGGGCCAAATGTTGGCTCACCGGTGTCTCGGGCCTTCTTGCTTCAGTGGGGATCCAGTTAGATCGTCTCCCCCCGTTCCAGTACTCCCTGGATGCCCCTGGTTACCTTCTACCTACCCGACAGGAGTTAAATAAGATCATCAGAGAGGATATTTACAAGCAGTTTGTCTAGGTTACTTGGATTAATCCTCCAGGAGGATTGTGTCCAAAGATGGCCTTTTATGTTGAACACTTGTTAAAGATCCGAGACGGGCTCATTGTCCGACCATAGTACACGTTTCGCCATTGGATGCATGCTCTTCGGATCCCTCTCGGACAGTTCAAAGTAGGATCCCATAGACTTCAGGTAGAGTCAGACCACTAGATTGATAGATCAGATAGGATGTGCCAACTATGTCATCTACAAGAAGTGGAAACTGAGTCACATTTTATCTTCAGATATCCTGTTTACTAAGAGATCAGAGGACGCTTCCATTTCCTGTTAAGGGAGCCGCAAAATATAGCCTCCTTCTTCAGATACATCGATCAAAGATGTCTAGCACTTTATATTTAGGAGGCTCTCAGGTTTCGAGCACATGTCCTCCAGCCTTCCACCAGACCAGATACCACACAGCGGATCATGGCGTTCTTCGGTGTGCTACTTTCTTCCAGGGGAACCAAGAGATCTACTGACCTCGATATCGATCTAGCTCCCAGGTCAGTAAAGGTTGAGGGCTCTCGACCCACGAGATCACAGCGGGAGCTCCGTACCAGACCTTCCTCCGAGAGGCGCTTAGGAACCTCCAGACCTCACTGACATCACTCCAGAGAGCACCCTGCGCCTACCAGCTCTTATTCGGGACGACATACACTCTTGCACTTCCCTCAGTTTTCCTTGTTTAGCCTCAGATGTTAGGAGTACCAAACCTTCCTTAGTCGCTTTGGCTCCCGGATCTTGTCCACCTGAGCTCCTTCGCCCTTGTGCAAGGTTACAGTGTTGGAACTTGGGCAAGAGCTCTCCCATGCTACAACCTAGCTCGCATTGTACATTTTTACATTTTTTTCTATTCCACTGCTTATATTGTATTTCCTTCAAGGGAGATCGTTTGATCCTCCCACATGCACAAAATATCATTGTAACCAACAGTCCCATTGACCTACTTTGTGGTCATTAGTGGACATTAATAAAATTATCTTATCTATCTTATCTTATCTTATCTTCCTTTATTTTCTGTATCTGCATTGCTCATCATTCTATTATATTAAAACCCTCATTTCGTAGATCTATAGGTTCTAGCTTGCGGCGAGCTATAAAATATAAAACCCACTTCGGATTTAACATAAAACCCCTAAGTTTAAAGTTTCATTACAATCGGACTCCATTTGCCCATCTAAATCACAGGCTTGCTACTTAGGGAAAAACACCCCCCTTGGGGAAAGTGGGTATTTCACAAACCGCAAACTGGGTATTGTTGGTTTCAGTTTTATTCGCCTAATCTTACATCCAACAATCACTTTGAGTATCCAATTTTAGTAATTTTCACCATTTTCCCTGAGATCCCATTTTTCTCCTTAAAACCCTAGGGAAAAATTGGGGCTTTTCACCTGGATGTTCAAAATCTCCTGGAATTTGTTCTGAACTCTAATTAACCATCCCACTAAGAGATTCTACCAAGTTTCCCTCGACTACTTGTTCATTATCCTTGTTTTAGGGTTTCCTCGTCATAGGGACGCCCCCTGGGCTCTTTGTCATCACTGGGTCTAAAGTGCCAATATCCTCGATTGGTGTGACATCCGAGTTCTTTCGGAGGTCTTGGATATCGTAGGTCACAACTTTAGTTTCCTTTCCTCTGCTGTCCTGAATAGGATCACCTCACAGGGAAACTACAAGATTCGTGATAACAAGATCCATCTTTTCATGTGTGGCTTGTGTTAGTACTAGGTTTTGGCATTTGAACCTAGGGTTGTCTTCGTTTCTGATTTTGATTCCCAAGTTTTTTGAAGTTATCCCAAGGTAATTTTAGAATTTTCTCTCGAGACAAGTCTTTAAGCCTTGAATGTTTATCCTCAGTCATTTTGTTGAGTTTCTGTTTTTGTTAAAATTGGATTGTTAGTTAATGAAATATGCTTAGATGGCACAATGTCTGCATTGAGTTTGATATTAGTTTTGCAAGTACTCTTCCTTGGTTTAAGTTTATGCACTTGAGGAAAGTGAAAGTCATCCACGAGGTAGGGCTTTCTTTGAGGAAACAACACGACATAATGGTTACTTTTATTAATGTGGGCTTTTGGTTAGATGTGGATAATTACAAAGTGCACACTTCCGCTTTTGGATATCCCCAACCTCAGGAAAACCTGTGAGGGGTAGAGCATACACATAATAGGCTAATGTTTATTCCAATTAAGCTTGTAAAAGAAAAGTACAAATGAAAAAGAAAAAGAAACTGTGAAACTAATTACTACGGGAAGGATTATCTTTTCCCCAATCGAGCAAGCTCTCTTGGGTAATTCGGTAGAGCAATGCCAGGTAAGTGTTCGTTACTTTGCAAAAGTAAATGAAAGTTTGAAAGAAAACTAAACTAACTGAAAGTAAAAGCAACTAAGCTAACTTAAAGTTAGCAGCACAAAAAATAAAGCATAAAGCAAACCACTAAGAAGGCGACATGAATCCCCTTCAGGGGGATGGAGTGCAGGAGCTTGGAAATCCCATGTGCTTCTCTTTTATTAATCTTTATTACAATGTTTTTTACGAAAAATTAATAAATACCTTTTGACCCTTGAAAATGGATAAAAAGGCTTAAAAATGCTTCGGGAAGAAGAGTAATGAAGGATGGGGAAGAAGGATGGACTTTGGGTGCTCCGAATAGCCAAAATCTCGAAATTTCGGCAGAATTTCCCTCTCTTTTTCCTTCAACCTTTTAAAAGCCAGCAAGCTAAACTCAAAGGAAAGTTAGTAGATTAGCTAAACCTTACATAAAATATACAACTACTTTAGTACTTGAAAATGATAGCAATATTTGTAACAACAAATACTAAAGAGCCAATATAGATCTAGATTTAAAATAGAGCTTTAAAAGGATTCTAGATCTAGTAGAAATGCTTTACCAAAATGAGATAAATGATGAAATGCTTTTAGATCTAATTTTGTGAAGCACATATGGAACCCAGTAACCAAGAAAGAGAGAGTTTGAAGTTTTGAAGAAGGAGAAGAAGTCTGCTCAAGCTTTGAATCTTTTTTGAGATTTGTGGATGCCAATGAGAACAAGAAATTGTAGATCCTTCAAGACTTGAAGAAGAGGGCGATGCAACTTAGCTCTTCCCCTTACTCCAAAGTTGTAACCTGAAAAGGTTATAGACACTTGCACAAACGGATCAAATCTAGTACATTCAACTAATGGAAACCAAAAGAGCATGAATATAACTTAATAAACAATTCTAGTCTCGAATCTCAATAAGCCAAATTGTAAGTGTTATCATGAATCTTGTAGTTTCCCCGTGGAGTGATCCTAATACCTATCCAGGATGGCAGAAGAAAGGAAACTAAAGTCGTGACCTATGATATCCAAGACCTCTGAAAGATCTCAGATGTCACACCAATTAGGGATATCGACATTTCAGACTCAATGGAAATATTAAGCCCAGGGGGCGTCCCTATGACCAAGATAGCCCTAAAATAAGGAAAATGAGTAGATGATCCAGATAATCTTGGTGGAGTCTCTTAGTGGGATAGTTGATTAGAGTTAAAACAATTACTAAGAGATTTCGAGCATCCAGGTGAAAAGCCCCAATTTTACCGTAGGGTTTTAAGCAGAAAGATGATATCTAAGGAAAAACAGTGAAATTAAATGTAATTGGATACTCAGATTGATTGATGGATGTAATATTAAACAAATGAAAGTGAAACCAACAATACCCAATTTTCGGTTTCTGAAATACCCACACCTCCGAAGGAGGGCGTCTTCCCCTAAGAAGCAGACCAGTGCTTAGGATGGGCAAATTGGGAGGAGTCTGATAATGATGAAAATTAAGACTTAGGGGTTTTATAATAAATTTGAAGTGGGCCTTGAGTTTTATATCCCGCTGCAAACTAGAAACTATAGATCTAAAGAATGAGGCTTTTCAATGAGGGTTTGATGAAAGGAAAAAGCAGCCCTGATTAGATACCGAGAAAAAAGATAGATCTTACATGGGGAAAACGTACCTGATGTTTCCGAGGATGGATGCCAAGGTGACGAAGATTATTTCCGCATAGATCAAGTGAAGAAATGGTGAAAATCCAGCTTTGTTAAAATGCGTAAGGAAGCCAATAGCACCCTCTCTCTTGCCAAACCAAGTAAATAACAATGAGAACGACAAGAAAAATGAAAAATGCTGACGAGAAGTAAACAAATAAGAGAGTAAGAAATCATAAGACAAAAATACTCCCTATATCGATCAACTCAAAAAGCAGAGCAAGGTGGATGTCTCCCACAGGTGCACCCCTCTCCAAATCGACTTCCCTATCAAGCAAATGGATCTAGAAAAAATATGCCACAGATTCACCAATAATCTCCAATGCCAACGAGAAATAATGTCAGTCAATCACAAAGAATATTCTTTAATCATCCACAAAGGACAAGAGATCCGAAAAAGATTCTCTATTATTCTTCAAGAGCCAATGGTGCCAAATTTCCCAATGGGATGCAATGGGGGGGTGGTCTCGTTTTTATATGTAACACCCCGGTTTTGATCCCATGGTATTGAAATTGTACATGATGTGTATATTGTATGTAAATCATGGCAAGGAGCTCAAGGCCAAGGCCTTGCCATTGAATTGGTGTTGTGTGTATCGGTGATAAGGATTGATACTGATGGTTTTGGTGCTAAGTCAAGAACAATATATATTTTGGAACACCATGTAAATATGCAATTAATAAAATACCACAGCTATCTATGGGACTGCGACGTGAAAGAGATGGGGACTTGATTTCATAAGGAATAGGGAGGGGAGTTAGTTAAACTCTTGAGCTAATAGGGTGAAACCAGATGTCAATGGGGGAACCCATGAACCCTCAACTACCTTTTGTCCTTTGTCCTCAATCATTCATTTTTTCCAGAAGTTGGTTGAGGCAGTCAATGCCTTGGGTAGAGCAAGGCATGGTAGTCTGATTGTGTGTCTGAGCAAACCTACAAGTCTGCAGTCTGGGAAGCCGCATTCTTGCTTCTAAAGCAAGCAATCGCGGGGATGCGTGCCTAGTCTGTTATCTTGGTCTTCACCTAAACATTGTGGTCATCCTGATCATGGATGCTCACTCATTCATCCGTTGTTCATTCTCGAGCCGCAGTCGCGATTGTCCATGGTGGTGTAGTGTGATCCTCTGTTTGTTCACTGTCTGGAGTGGTGGAACGGGTTGTTCTACAATGTTTCTCCTGAACTACAGTGTGGTATGCAAACTTATTTTCTTTGTGTTATAGATTGAAGCCTGTGTTGCTGTGATGTGTATCCCTGTTTTGGTCTGAAAGACTTAGGAGTGGAAGAGGCCCAGAATTGGTTGATAAACCTAGTGAAAAGAGGAACCTCACAGACAGATTAAGAGGGGCTGGCAAATCCTTTATGCACACCCTGAAGAGCGTTGGAAGGGAAGGTATGGCCTGAGGGAACTGTGTAGCAGTGAAGGGAATACTTCCTTGTGTTGGGTGTGTAGGTATTGTGAAATGCCAAGCTGGATAGATCTGGTGTAGGTGTCCATATCTCTGTGGTTGAGCTCACTAGTTTAGCAATTCTACCTTTCCATTGCCTTAGCAGCCTGAGAAACCCAACTGTAGGTTGGTTTGACCATGGTTTGATGTGTGCTCGCTATGTGTGAGCCTGCTGTTCCCTAGTTCCTTGTGGAAGTCATGCCCAGCTCGGGAGAGGCAGTGGTGTTGAGAGATTAATGAACACACTAGCCTATGGTTGAGTGGAACGTTGCAGTGACATAGCTAGTTGCGAGATAGCTTCATCTCCAAGATAAGTATTCTCTGTTACTCTTGTTTATGCAATGTATTTGCTTATGATGAATGCTTGCTAATGATTTCAGTAGAGTTACTGTTGTTAAATGTTCTGCATTTGCATCTTTGTATGCTTTGTATGTTTCAATGTACTTTGCTTATGCTCATGGAGGCTAGAAGCCTGGTTACATAAGTCAGAAGGAATTTGACTTAAGCATTTCCGCACCTCGAAATCCGCTTGTGGAAGGCGAAAGACGGGAGGCGGAAGAAAGAAATGAAAACAGAGCAGAAAGTGTGTTTCCCGCACCCTGGGATCTGCCTGCAGAAGGCGGAAGATGGAAAACAGGAGGAAAGACAATGAAGAACGTTATGTTTCCGAGTTCCGAGTTCCGAAGGTGGAAGCCGGAAGGCGGAACTGTGGTTGAAGGACTCCATCGAACGTTATGTTTCTGAGTTCTGAAGGCGAAAGGCGGAAGGCAGAACCGTGGTTGAAGGACTTCGTCAAACATTATGCTTCCGATTTCCGGGTTCTGGGAGGAAGGCAGAAAGGCGGAAAGAGTTTCGAAGGACTCCATCGTGTTTCGAGTGGAAGGCGGAAGGGAAGAAGGTTAATGTTTCTGTAGTGTTTTGTGTTTCGATTTAAGTGTTCCGCAGGGTGGAAGGAAGAAGGCGGAAATGACAGGTTCAGTGCGAAAGAGGTGTTTCTGGTCGCAGAAGGGATCTGTCAAGGGAGGAACGACTGTTACAATGGTTTCTAAGCCTAAGAATGAATGTTGAAGAGTGTTAACGTCCATGCCCCGTGTTTCGAAAGGAGAACAAGAGTTCTTGAAGCAAAGTTTATTTATTTATTCGTATTATGGGGCATGGGGACGTTACAAATTGGTATTAGAGTGAAGGGTTACAGCATTGGGCCTAAATGGGCCAAGTTAAATAGACACAGAGAGAAAACCGCAACAAGATAGAGTGCTATTTTAGCAGAACTGCTAAACCTAGCTAACCTGGCCAAATGTCCCTTGCAGCACTCTATAAAGAAGCGGACTTCAAATCGACGGTGAACTCGATTGTATAAAGATTTCGTGCTCCACAAAGTGATTTTTTCACCTCTGATCTTCATGCGCGATATCCAATGGGGAGAGGACACATCATTTACGCACTTTTCCTATCGCACACAACAAAAGTTTTTTTGTCCGTGCTAGTTCCCCTAACGAAATCGTTGTCAACCGTCGATTTGTTAGGGGATCAACCTTGTCCGTTGATCTTAATCTCCGTTGTGGCGATTAGTTTCCAATTTTTGCAGTGAACAGTTGGTGAGTGATTTTGAATTCTGAGATTGTCTAAAAATGGTGTCTGTTAACACATTTTTGCAGAGTTATAGTGCCGATTGGAAGAGTTGGTTCTTGGCTTAGCCATGAGAACCTATGACATGAATGATGCACAGGATCCCTATGGGCACGGGGAAGAAGCTATGGGGGAAAAGGTTCGAGTTGGAAATGCTGAGACGGAGTCTAATGGGAGAAGATTTCAAGATACTCCCTCAGATTTTGCAGTCACCATGAGAAGCCTAAGGGTGGAGATGCAAAGCTATAGAGAAGATAATGAGAGAATGATTAAAGCTCAGGAAGAGCAGAATCAATTGAATGCAGCGATGTTGCAGAGTTTGACAGACATCTAGAGGCAGATGAACTATGAGCATCGGGCAGTTAATCTGAAAGGAAGTAGAAGCAGTGCTAGAAGAAGAAAAAGGTCTTCTAGTGGATCATCTAACTCTAAAGGATCCATTGGGGGTTCAAGTTCTGCTTCTCACAGGAATAAGAAAAAAAGGCGCCATCATAACAATTCATGTGATGAATTCAAGAAGGCTAAGCCTCCTACGCTTGATGGTGAGGTAAAGAACGGTCAAGAAGCTGAAGCTTGGCTTCTTGGGATGAGAAAATATTTCCAAGTCCAAGACTACTCTGAAAATATGAAGGCTAGGGTAGCCATCTTCAATTTGACTGGAAGACCATCCATATGGTGGGAACACTTCAGGAAAGTGAAGAAGATGAGCGAAAGGAAAATTGCGTGGAAGTAGTGTCAGAAATATTTCAGGTAGAAGTACCTCTCTGACAGGTACTATGATGATAAGATCAAGGAATTCCATGAGCGGAGATTGAGACAGCTGACCTTGGAAGAATATGCAAATAAATTCTTGGAGCTGTTGAGGTATGTTAGATACATTAGAGACGATAAAGTGAAAATCCAGCGTCTTCTGAGTGCGCTACCTCAGTCTTACAAAGACAGGATTGAGTTTGATGAACATCGAACTCTAGAAAAGGCTATAAGAAAGGCCAAGTATTGCTATGATTAGAACAAAGGAAAATCTTATATCCAGAAGGCATGGAAGGATAAGAAAAATGAAAAGTTTGATCAGAGGAAGAAAGGTTTCAAACCTTCTCATTTCCGAAATCAGGAGAGGCAGCCATCACAAGCCGTGACTCAGACAGCTAGAGTGATGAGAGACAGGCCAAGAGATCCAAAAGAGATCAGAGAACCACTCCAACGTTGGGGATGTGGAGGACCCCATCTGTGCAGGAACTATCCGCATCGGAATGGGAATGTGAGTCAAGCTCACAACATTCAAGAAGCAGAAACTGTGGGTCAAGTAGCAAGGACTGTCCCTAGAATTTATGAAGCACTAGAGGACCGCCAGGAAGATCATCAGTCAACTGTGGTTGAAGTTGCAGGTAAGATTGTTGAGCAATCTGTTTCTGTTTTGATTGACCTTGGATCTACTCACAGTTATATTACTCCTAGAGTAGTTGAGATTTGTGCTTTTAAGAAGTTAAAGCATAGAAAATCATGGTTAGTTCAGCTAGCCACTAGGACTAAGAGAAAGGTTAGTGAAGTGGTAGAGAAATGTCCATTGGTTATGGATGGATTGTGTTATCCAACTTTTTGTACCATAGTTGGGTTACCTGAGGAGCCGCCGGGTGACAGACTTGTTCAAAGTCTAATTCCAGTGTATCAGTTGATCTGTCTGCTTGTCTAGCCAATATTGGCTAGTCACTTTTTGATTTGAATAATTTTGACCATGGCCCCGCGGGGTTTGTAATAAAATGTGCTAGTAGGATATTTGTGAGTGGTTCGGTCTCCAAAGACGTAGAATTGCAAATAGGGTATTCCAGGGAGTTTTTTGCCCCTGACAATTATGCTTTGCCTTCAACCGAGTATAATTTACGAGGTTTTCTCCCGCTTCCTCCAAAGCTGGAATGCCCGATGTTGAATTCTGGGCCTTGGTGGGTTATTAGAGCCCAACTGAGTGTTATAAGCCTACTAGACATTATTTAGATAGATCATGGTCATGTCCTAAGTCATCTGGACACATAAAATAAAAATTTCGAAAAAATCTTTTTCGAACAGTGAAAAATTATTTTTTAACTTTTAATTACTTTTCCTAAGTTTTTTGGGTTAATTTTTCCATAAATTAAATGGAA
>LPNX010717971.1:1096387-1129334 GCA_001517045.1 Pseudotsuga menziesii
CATAAAATTCGCAACTCACACCCCTTTAATTAATTAACCCCCTTCCCTCCTTGTCGGAGTATGCTCTGACCGATCTTCGATCGGAATACCCAGAAACGGCATTGGATCTCTAAACCCCACAAGAGGAACTTAACTAAAACTTTTCCCCATAACCAACGCACCGACGTTGTTCGATAAATACCGAGGCATGTGGGCAAATTCCAAGTGTGGGCGCCAGACTACCTAATCTGGGCACTGGTAGTTAAGTTATTGAACACTTAGCTTTGACCCCAGACAGGTCCGTCATGTCTTCGAACGGAGCCACTGAAGGTATTACCGGTTAGGATATCCAGCCACCATAAGTGAAGATCACAAATAAAAAACTCTTAAAATCTACCAAGAGCACTTGCAAAACCTAATACTCACTAGCTTAAATTCCTAGACTTTATTTCACGCGCTTATTTGACTCCATAAGGCACTGGTCCTTTGTTATATTTGATTAATTTTCTATCTTGATCAATTGTCTATGTTCCATTTCAATTGATTATATTTGAATGCTTAAGTTATAAGTCTGGAATCTTTGCTTATATGTGTGATCTCTTGTTAGCAACATGGATTGCTTTAATTAATCATCATCCCCTTAATATTAATCATTTTAAATCACAATAACTCCTAAACAACACCCATCCGCATCCAAAACATCCAAAACTTAACTTAAACATTGAGCCATAGAAAACTCTTTGTTAGGGACTACCCCCCTTGGCTTCGTTAGGAGTTAGCCTAAACGGAGGAGCTAGGAGTAGGTGACAGTACCTAGCTCTGTGCTTGCCCCCAAGGTCACACCTCCCCCACTTTCTCAAGTGAGGAGACAGCTTTTGGAAGATTTTTGCTACTGGTGTGCAATTGGCGGACAACAGATTGGTCACTCATGCAGATCTGAATGTTCTACCACTTGGTTCCTATGACGTTCTCATTGGAATGGATTGGTTGGAAACACACAAAGTCAAGCTTTATTGTTACAATAAGATTTTTGAATGCATGAATGAAGAAGGAAACCTAAGAGTTGTAAGAGGCATTCCAAAGGTGATCTCTGTTAGGTAGATTTCAGCAATGCAGCTGAAGTTTTGTAGGAAAGGTTGCCAGTTGTATGTAGCCCATGTGTTGGAGGCAACAGAGAATGAAACTCCTAGGTTGGAGGACTTTCATGTATTGCAGGAATTCAGGGATGTTTTTCTTGATGAAATTCCAGGACTTCCTCCAAAGAGAGACATTGATTTTATGATTGACCTTATGTCAGGAGCAGCACCAGTGTCCAAGACACCCTACAAGATGAGTACACCAGAATTGCTAGAGCTGAAGATGTAGCTGCAAGAGTTGTTGGAGAAGAAGTATGTCAGGCCAAGTGTGTCCCCTTGGGGAGCACCAGTTCAATTTGTGAAAAAGAAAGATGGTACACTCAGGTTGTGTGTTGATTACAGACAGCTGAACAAAGTCACTGTGAAGAATAGATACCCTTTACCTCGAATTGATGACCTCTTTGATCAAATGAGAAGAGCAAAGGTATTTTCCAAGATTGACTTGAGGTCTGGTTACCATCAAGCAAGAATCAAGGATGAAGATATTCATAAGACAACCTTTAGAACAAGGTATGGACACTATGAGTTTGTGGTGGTACCATTTGGTCTCACAAATGCACCAGCTACATTTATGTGTCTCATGAATAGTGTTTTTAGCAGGTATCTGGACAAGTTTGTTCTTGTCTTCCTAGATGACATTCTTGTTTATTCTAAGATGAGGAAAAACGTGAAGAACACTTGAGATTGACATTGCAATTGCTCAGGGAGCATAAGCTGTATGCAAAGTTGAGCAAATGTGACTTATATAAATATAGAATTCATTATTTGGGTCACATTATCTCAAATGAAGGAATATTTGTGGACCTTGAGAAGATTGAAGCCATTCTGAAATGGCCAACCCCTAGAAATGTGACAAATGTGAAGTCTTTTATGAGACTTGCAGGATACTACAAGAGGTCCATTGAGGGATTTTCCAAGGTTGCACATTCAATCACTTCTTTGCAAAAGCAGGGGATAAAGTTTGAATGGACACCAAGGTGTGAAGAAAGCTTCCAGCAGTTGAAGAATCTTCTCACAAGTGCACCAGTTTTGAAAATTTCAGACCCAGAAAAAGATTTTGTGGTGTGTACTGATGCATGTAATCAAGGACGGAGTTCTTATGCAAGGCAACCACGTGGTATGCTACGAGTCAAGAAAATTGAAGGATAATGAGAAGAACTATGCTACTCATGATTTAGAACTTGCAGCCATAGTACATGCTCTCAAGATGTGGAGGCATTACTTAATGGGCAGGAAATTTGAGCTAAGGACAGACCACAGTGGTCTGAAATATTTGTTTGATCAGCCAACTCTAAATGCTAGGCAAGCTAGATGGCTAGAGTTTTTTGTGAGTTTGATTTTGAAATCAAACACATAAAAGGAAAAGGAAATAAAGTGGCTTATGCACTCAGCAGGAAGGTGCATAAAATGCATGTGGTATATCTTAGTATTTGCGAGTTAGATTTGAGACAACAGATTGTTGATCATACTGCTGAGGACAAAATGTATGTGCAGGTAAAGGACAAGTTGTAGCAGGAAAGTCTTGAAAAGAAGTACGAGGGATATAAATTGGAAGAAGATGGATTTATTACATTTAAGAACAAAATTTATATTCTAGATGTAGCAGACTTGAGGAGAATTGTTATGGATGAGATCCATCAAGCTCCATATTCTGGTCACCTAGGATACCAGAAAACAATTGCTACAGCCAGAAAGCAGTATTTCTGGCCAGGTATGAAAAAGGACATTGCTAAGTATATTTCTAAGTGCATTAAATGTTAGCAGGTAAAGGTTGAGCATCAACACCCACCAGGTTTATTGCAGGCTTTTGCAGTTTCAGAATGGAAATGGGAAGTTATTTCCATGGATTTTATTACAGGATTGCCAATGACATGGAGACTACATGATTCCATCATGGTTGTGGTGGACAAGTTGCTAAAGGAAACACATTTTATACCGGTTAATTCCATGTATAAAACTTATGCCATTGCAAAATTCTTCATGAAGGAGATTTTCAGATTGCATGGATTGCCTAAGGCAATAGTCTCTGACAGGGATCCCAAGTTTTCTTCCAATTTTTGGAAGGGTCTATTTACAAATTTGGGTACAAAGATGAACTTCAACACCGTCTACCATCCTCAGACTGATGGATAGATAGAGAGAGTGAATCAGGTGCTTGAAGACATGCTTCGCATGTATGTCATGGACAAACCATCCAAGTGGGAAGATTATTTACACTTGGTAAAGTTTGCATATAATAATGGACAACAAGCATCATTGGGAATGAGTCCATATGAAGCCCTGTTTGGAAGAAGGTGTAGGACACCTGTGACTTGGGATAATCCAGTGAACAGGATTGTGCTTGGTCTAGAATTGCTTAAGGAAATGGAGCAAGAGGTTGCTAAGATCAGGCAGAATCTGAAAGCATCCCAGGACAGACATAAAAACTATCCAGATAAGCATAGAGTGCATAGAGAGTTCAATGTTTGTGATTATGTTTACCTCAGAGTAAGGTCAAGGAAGAATTCCTTGAAGCTTGGAAGTTGTGCTAAGCTGTCACCTAGATACCGTGGGCCGTTTGAAGTGATTGAAAGAATAGGGTCAGTTGCATATAGACTTGCATTGCCTGCTAGCACTAGAGCTCATAATGTTTTTCATATTTCTTTGCTTAAGAAATATGTACATGATCCTAGCCATGTGATAAATTGGGATGTGATTCAAGTGGAACCCGAGGGAGAGTTCCAAACCCAGCCATTGCGCATCCTCTATAGGAAGGTCACAGTGCTCCGGAATCGAGCGATTGGACAGGTGAAGGTGCAGTGGGAGCACTACGGTCCTGAAGAGGCTACGTGGGATATGGAGGATGCCATGCGATTGGCACATCCATTTTTGTTCTATTTTGAAGAGCACTGAGGACAGTGTTGTTGTAAGGGGGAGGGGAATGCAACTTCTCGGTTTTGACCCCATGGTATTGAAATTGTACATGATGTGTATATTGTATGTAAATCATGGCAAGGAGCTCAAGGCCAAGGCCCTGCCATTGAATTGGTTTTTTTGTGTATTGGTGATCAGGATTGATACCGATGGTTTTGGTGCTAAGTCAAGCACAATATATATTTTGGAACACCATGTAAATATGCAATTAATAAAATACCACAGCTAGCTATGGAACTGCAACGTGAAAGAGATGGGGCCATGGTTTTGCAAGGAATAGGGAGGGGAGTTAGTCAAAATCCTGAGCCAAAGGCTGAGACCAGATGTCAATGGGGGAACCCATGAACCTCAACTACCTTTTGTCCTCTGTTTTCAATCATTCATTTCTTCCAAAATTTGGTTGAGGCTGTTAATGCCTTGGGCAGAGCAAGGCATGGCAGTTTGATTGTGTGTCTGAGCAAACCTGCAAGTCTGCAATCTGGGAAGCCACATTCTTTCTTTTGAAGCAAGCAATCACAAGGATGCATGCCCAGTTTGTCTTCTTGGTCTTCACCTAAACATTATGGTCATCCTGATCATGGACGCTCACTCATTCACGCGTTGTTCATTCCCGAGCCGTAGTCGCGATTGTCCACGGTGGTGCAACGTGATCTTGTGTTTGTTCACTACCCGGAGTGGCGAAATGAGTTGTTCTGCAATGTTTCTCTTGAACCTACAGTGTGGTATGCAAACCTGTTTTCTCTGTGTTATAGAGTGAAGCCTATGTTGCTGAGTTTCCTTATGGGTTGCTGTGATCTGCATCCCTGTTTTGGTTTGAAAGACTTAGAAGTGGAAGAGGCCCAGAATTGGCTGATAAACCTAGTGAAGAGAGGAACCTCACAGACAGATCAAGAGGGGCTGGCAAATCCTTTAAGCACACCCTGAAGAGCAGTGGAAGGGAAGGTATGGCTTGACAGAACTGTGTAGCAGTGAAGGGAATACTTCCTTGTGTTGGGTGTGTGTTATCACATATATAGTAGCTGGGCTACCATATTCTATTTTTTAGATACAGTACATTTTTCAGCCAGATCTCTTACATATGAGATGCTGAGATGAGCAGTTTTGACAGATCATTATTGTATTGGTGGACTATTGTACTATCCCATGTTAGGACTGAGCCTCACGACACTCAGATCTGAGGACCGATGTAGCCATTTAGTCATTACAGAGCAGTTATTGATGCGCAGTTTTATATGAGTACTTTCTCATTGGACAGATGGTGTTTTAGATGGATTATATTGCATGATTACGACTCAGCTTTTTATATGGTGTTATGGTTATCATTACTCTTATACTAATCTTTGTGACATGTATTAACATGTGGTGTCATGATCTGGCGGTCATAATTATATGGACTTGGATGTATTTGTATTTATGTATTGGTGTCCCTACTTTGACTTTGAAGTTCTTGATCTATACTCATTGGTTTTACCCTCCTTAGGGAGAATAGAGGTAGTCATTCCCACCATTGTTTTGGCTTGCTAGTGTTGGCTTCATCATTCATTGTCTCCACCCATCCATTACCTTCTAGTTTAGTTTTCAACCCGACTGACTTCTTGACTTATGGCATGGAGAACCTTTTCCCCCGCTAGAACCTTTGTTGGACAAGCCTCCCTGTTTATATTGTGTCTCGGCTTTGAGTTGGTGACAAAACTTTCCTTTGGTGAGTTGGATGGTATGCCTAAATCATTTTGGTCGGTTGTCCCGATGTTTGGCACTATGCAGAACTCCCCCTGGTCACTTGAGATGTTGTTGGCTAAAACTGAAAGCTCATGTATTACTTGTATTGGAAATGTGTGTATGCGCCCATGGAAAATGAAAATGCTAAACTGTGTTTCTTAACATGTGTAAAGAGGGAAAGAGCAATAAAATGCTAAAATACCCCTTGCAAGGTATAAGAAAAGGTCCAAAAAGCAATGGTTAAATATATGGTGACCTTATAAATTTTAATATGTCCTGGATGAAAGCTGCAATTAGCTGTGCTTTTAAGCACTGGTGAAGTCCTAAAGGGTCATATAGGCCAAAAAGGCCATGGAAATAAAATTGATGATCCTAATGAAACTGGATCAAGCTTGATGTAGACATGATGCCTAAGTTGAATAAGCACTCTCTGAACAACTCAACCATTCGTGAGGCACTGCCATTCCTTGTGTTGTTGTTTGTCCGACATTGGTTTTAGTGAGTTTTTCCTTTCAATATCCAAAGTGTCATGATGTTAAGTAGGAAGTCATCCTTTTCCCTAGCCTTGTAAATTTCGTCCTTCACCTGTCACTAGCAAATTGACTACAACTATGAAGTGAGTATAGTCTGAGTAATAATAAATAAAGCCCTATATATGTATTTGGTTGATGCACTGCCAGTGAAATGACTGCTACTTGTTGTGATTGTTGCTTAAATGAGTTGTAGAGCACGTCTTAGCCTTGTAACACTTGCAGCAGATGGATGATAGTCTGAGTTATATTATTGGTATTTGATCATTTACAGATGGTTATATTGTCTATTGGATATGGTTGATGATCAGGTAGAGACCTGAGAGGGGTATGAGTATACACCCTAGATGTAATTGGACTCTCTGAGTTTAATGAGAGAGTTTATTTTCAGTTCCGGGCACTTGCAGAGATGATCAAGCTCATTTTGCCTTTTTGTTGCAGTTTTGCTTCACAGGTTGATGTGTCTGAGTAGGGAGATGTTTTAGTTGGATCTCCTAGGGCGTTGTATGGGCATAGGGGGTGCAGCCACTTGTTTGTACCATAGTACCCCCATCCCAGAGAGTCTGGTGGGCTCAGTTTGACAACGCAGGTACGCTAGGAGGTTGTTTTGGCAGGTTCACGTTTTCCGAGGCAGATTAAAAAATGATTAAATGGCTATTGAAGAAATCGGTTTGGGCTACTGAGGCAAGGAAATGACATGGGATGAGTCATGATGATGAGAGTGATGTCCTCCACACCTTCTCCAGCAGTTGCAGCACCTGATTGGGCACACCTATTTTTTGGGCATTTTATATTATTTTCCTGGAGCTTTTGGGAGGCTCACAATTTCCTCAAGGAGGCACAAAGTCAAATAATTAAAATGTTATATTATTTTATTGTGCCATGGGGCACCCATAGGGAGTTATTTAACACTCCATGGACCCACCATGTGCTTCATTTATTTCTTGTTGAGTAGGGTACCCTCTTGATGGGTGATTTATTCTACCTATTTTTTGGGCATTTTATATTATTTTCTGGAGCTTTTGGGAGGCTCACGATTTCCTCGAGGCACAAAGTGAAAGAATTAAAATGTTATATTATTTTATTGTGCCATGGGGCACCCATAGGGAGTTAGTAAACACTCCATGGACCCACCATGTGCTTCATTTATTTCTTATTGAGTAGGGTATCCTCTAGATGGGTGATTTAGTCCACTTTGGTACTTTATGGTTATATTGATCCATGTATTGTATGTTGAGCTCATCTCAACCATTGATTAGAATATTTTACATTTTAATCTTAGCCACTCGTTTTGAAAGTGGTTAGGATTCGGTTATGATTGTGGTTCTCTCATTTCTATTTAAAGGAGAGAGCTTCTCATTTGTAAGGGGTCTTTGGGTCTTGGATTTGAATGATAGAAAGATTTTTCTGTGGATATTTTCTGAATCTGCTTTGCATCTGATGTTCTCAAATGGTGATTGGATAGTCTTCTACTTCCTAGCATTGTGGAAATTCATGTGAGATCTATATTTTTTCTGCTATCATTGTCTTGTCTACATGAGGGCGTTTTGACTGGAGCGTTTTTGCAGGGGGACTTCAACTCGTTCGGTTATCTTCGTCTTGGATCAGGGGGTTTTTCATTAGTGTCATTGTGATCTATGATTACTTCTTTTTACTTTCCTATAGCATTTGGTTTCTTTATCTTGTCTTAGCAAATCTGATATTGTTGATGTTTGCTCATGCAGAGTAGGAGGCGCGTGGTCTGGGGCTTACATTCGTCATAGAAATCACGTGGATCTTCCAAAATTGATCGAGATAGTAAGGATCATCGCTGTTAAGACTTCTACAAGCATTTCCAGGTACGATCCGACATGTAATTCTCTTCTCTTTAACAGATCTAAGTCCATTGTACATGTTTTCCTTCCATTTTTCTGAAAATCCTTAAAATACTAAAAACCCTTAAAAATACTAAATCCGAGAACCATCCGATCTTTGGCCAAACCACTGCTGGGTTTCATAGATCGGGCCTCCCCCTCACTGAATTTACTGCAATACTGGTCAAATTCCTACTGGTTTGACCTAGATCTGAATTTTAGTCTGAAAACTGCATAGCGCCCACACTGAAAATATGACCTGCTAGGGTTTTGACTTTTTCTGATTTCTGACTTCATAGACTGATAGATCGACTCTCACACATCCCAAATCACCCGCAACGCCATCCAGATTCATGACAGTGTGACCTAGATCTGAGTTTTAGACTGAAAAACTCACTGAAAAACTGGACCTTTTCAGAGTTTACTGTTTCTGAAATCTGATAGGCTAGGCTGATAGATCAAGTCCTGAGCACTTCAGAACACCCCTAACGCTGAGCTAGATCTAGCCTGCTTGCCCTAGTTCTGAAGAAATTAGTTTTTCACCCTCTCAGCCTCAATCATCAACTTTGACTTTTTCAGGATCTGACTTTTTCCAAACTTCTCTGAACCAAGTGTGTAGATTAGCCCCTCCTAGTCCCATTTCACCTTCAACACTGAGCTGGTTGTCTACTGGTGGCCTCAGATCTACAGATCTGTCCCGTCCAACCCTAGCGCTAGCATTCCTTGACTGAATTTCTGCCCAAACTGAGCCATCCGGACTAAAAGACTTATCTGGGTCCACAAATCAAGGTCTACCCTAGGTAGTTTCACTTCAACGCTGGGTGTATACTGACTCCATTGCCCAATGCACGAAAGGCACTGATCTCCCATCCCTAGCGCTAGCCCTGAATTGACCTTTTCCCCT
Source organism: Pseudotsuga menziesii (assembly GCA_001517045.1). Taxonomy (NCBI): domain Eukaryota; kingdom Viridiplantae; phylum Streptophyta; class Pinopsida; order Pinales; family Pinaceae; genus Pseudotsuga; species Pseudotsuga menziesii. Next base: position 1,105,422 of record LPNX010717971.1, read on the forward strand.
TGAAATTGGTTGTTCCTTGATGACTCAGACAATCACACCTGTTCACCTTCTTCATTGAGTCTGTCAGCCAGGAACTAGATAGTCCCGATTTTTTTTTCCTGCCCATCCTGCCTCGGTTATGCTTCCCAAGGCAGAGATCATCTTCTTTAGTTGCTAGTACCAAAACCCTAGATCTAACCATTTCCCCAAAGGTCATCCGATTATTGCTTTGGATCAGCCAATGTACTGCTGAAGTCCTGATCCATCTACTGAATCCTACTGTAGATCTAGAGTTTCTGAACACCTTACACCTTATGTACATCAAAGTTTATTTTGATCTGATCTGGTGTCTAGGTCTGTTCTCTCCTATCGGGAGCAGATCTAGGTCTCCCCCATTGTTGTCTTGGACTCAGACAACATAAAGCGAAGACTGCTTTGATTGGCGTGACAACCATCTCTTTGGGAGTCTAAGCAGTCTTGCTTCCACCTCCTTAGTTGCTTGTTCCTCTACCATCCATCCTGGATCCATCTTGCACAGGCAGCTACAAGGTTGGTGATAACAGTGTGTATGTATTGTGAAATGCCAAGCTGGATAGATCTGGTGTAGGTGTCCATAGCTCTATGGTTGAGCTCACTAGCTTAGCAATTCTACCTTTCCATTGCCTTAGCAGCCCGAGAAACCCAAATGTAGGTTGGTTTGATGTGTGCTGGCTATGTGTGGGCCTGCTGTTCCCTAGTTTCTTGTGGAAGTCATGCCCAGCTCAAGGGAGGCAGTGGTGTTGAGAGATTAATGAACACATTGGCCAATGGTTGGGTGGAACGTTGCAACATCATAGCTAGTTGTGGGACAACTTCATCTGCAAGATAAGTATTCTCTGTTACTCTTGTTTATGCAATGTATTTGTTTATGATGAATGCTTGCTAATGATTTCAGTAGAGTTATTGTTGTTAAATGTTCTGCATTTGCATCTTTATATGCCTTGCATGTTTCAATGTACTTTGCTTATGCTCATGGAGGCTAGAAGCATGGTTACAGAAGTCAGAAGGCATCTAACTCAAGCATTTTTGCACCCCTGAATGCGCCTGCGGAAGGCAGAAGACGGGAGGCGGAAGAAAGAAGTTGAAACAGAGCGGAAAGTGTGTTTTCCGCATTCCGGGATCTGCCTGCAAAAGGCAGAAGGTGGAAAACAGGAGGAAAGACAAAGCAGAACGTTATGTTTCTGACTTCCGAGTTTTGAAGGCAGAAGGCGGAAGGCGGAACCGTGGTTGAAGGACTCCGTTGAGCGTTATATTTCCGACTTCTGAAGGTGGAAGGGCAAAAGGCGGAAGGCGAAACTGTGGTTGAAGGACTCTGTCGAACATTATGTTTCCGAATTTTGGGTTCCGAGCGGAAGGCAAAAAGGCAGAAAGAAGTTTGAAGGACTTCGTCGCGTTTCAAGTTCTGACTTCCGAGTTTCGGGCGGAAGGTTAATGTTTCCGTCGTGTTTTGTGTTCCGATTTTCGAGTTCCGCAGGGCAGAAGGCGGAAATGACAGGTTCAGTGCGGAAGAGGTGTTTCCGGTCGCAGAAGGGATCTGTCAAGGGCGGAACGATTGATACAATGGTTTCTAAGCCTGAGAATGAATGTTCAAGAGTGTGTTAACGTCCATGCCATGTGTTTCGAAAGGAGAACAAGGGTTCTCTAAGTAAAGTTTTAACTTATTTATCCATATTATGGGGTATGGGGATGTTACATTATATAGATTTTGAGAGACGCAAACCCTAACTTACTTTCACATTCGACGGTTGAGATTATAACATCATCAACGGTGGAGATCAATTTTACATAAATCAACTTGACTAGATTAAGGGGGCGCACTTTTTGCCCAATGACACTTTGTTTAAGTCAAAATAAAATATAACATAAGATGTGATCATGATAATACATCAAAAGGGGGTCACTAGGGGTTTAATTCCCCCTAGGCCCCATTACAACCTCATATCCTAAGATATAACCATACAATATATCATCTAGCCAAGTTGAGGGGCGCCCTTTGGGGTAGGTCATCACTGAGCCAAAAATAAAATAATCCGGACCAAAATGCTGACTGGAACTGTTGAAGAAGTATTTGGGGAGCCAAACTACATCATCTAACAACTTTCCAAGCCATTCCCTTGGCCCAACAGGCCAAATCAATTTTTTCAGTGAATTCCATAGTTCATTTTCTGGTGGTACATCCTCTGAAACTGATAAAAATCATCATAACTCTGTCCAGGATGAGAGCTGGGGAAAATTGATTGTACTAGATGATCTGGAGACATAGGAGAATGGTATAAGTGACTACTCATACCCCTTGGAACACTGTAATGCTCTAGGACAACCAAAATCACTGCCATCTGTAATATTTTTTTTTTCATTTGGCTAATAATAAAGTGATAATAATCACTGATCAGGAGATCTGGAGGTAAACTCTCAAAACTGAAATCACAGTATTGGTCTTGGGCATGTCTGGAACAAATTATAAGTGATGTTGTTTTTTGAGTCACTGCCTTGGGAACCGTGTTTGACTTGGTCAACTGGGTTGACCAAGTCAAAGTACCCAAACTGGAGGTGAGATACTGTACCCATATGAGCCTGCATGCATCCAAGGTAAGAACTGCTCCAATGGTGTATATCAAAACCAAGCTTAAAATCATGTTATTCATAATCATGGTGACAACAATAATAATAGTAAGTAAGATATAACTGTGCCTTTGAAAACTCTAAACTGCTCCAATGGTGTATATCAAAACCAAACTTAAAATCATGTTATTCATAATCATGGCGACAACAATAATAATAGTAAGTAAGATATAACTGTGCCTTTGAAAACTCTAAGAACCTTCTGGAAGTCTGCTTGTTCATGCCATACTTACAAAGCTTAAACACTATGCTAATGCTGGGTGAGGATGGAAAACAAGGCTAAGGAAAAGGGAAATGACTTCTGACTGACTTTGACTATGTGACCTCTCCGAATGATAATCAATACTCAACCAAAAAGACATATGCATGACAGATAGCAATATGGGAAGGTAGTGTCTCACAAATGGATGAAGTACTTGGGCTTGTTTCCTTCAGACTTTAGAAAGTTTTCCTTTTCTCACTTTCACAATACAGGTCAACCTCCAAAGGCAAGTGCCCTGGAAGCCTTTTGGGCTCCAGTACTAATAAAGCATAACCTTTGCAGGCTAGTCTCACCCTGTTGTCTTGTGGGGTCAAATGAGTCGAACACTATACAAAGAGTGAGTGCTCATCCTTTGACCATTGACCTTTTTCAATAACCATCACATTTTACATAAGATAGTAGCCAATCTACAAGAACAGGTGCCGTGGTAAAGTTGAATGGACATTTTTCAAATCAACTTATTCCATTTGTGAGACACTTCCATTCCCTATTTTTCTTTGTTTTTCATTGGTACAAGTGGATTCCTGTTTCCCTAGTCTAAAAGATCACTATGTTAAATTCAACAAGTCTCTCCCTTTATCTTAAAGCCTTGGTTTACTCACCTCACCTATCATAGCGAATTGTTTAAGTCTGTAAGTGAGCATACATAGGGGGATTTGTAAAGGATTTAATGGTTACTCTAACTCAAGTCATGTGTTTATGTATGTAATGTAGCACTAATGTGCTATTGATGTTTTAAGTTTGGATATTAACATAATCATGTGAGCTTCATTCATCCATGATGCGTTTAGGATCATCCAAGTTATTGCTCAACATTTATTTTGAGTATTCTGACTTGTTTCTCTGTTCATTGTTCCACAGTTCGGTTTTTTCCAATTTGAGGATTTTGTGGTTAGTTTCTTCTTCTTGACAGTTTCAGACCTATAGGCCAGTTTCAGACCTTTAACCCAGTTTATCATCAGGAGTTCTCAGGAGAGGCTTCTTGAGAAGTCTTCACGGAGGTAAGCTTGGTTTCTTTGTTTTATTAATATTTAGTTATTTTTTGTGTTTTTTTATTTTAGGGTTTTATTTTGTCGTCGTTTTGTTATTTGCTTTGTTTTCAATATTAAAATTTTTGATATGTTAATGTTTTAATTTTTGTCATTTTTAAATTATAATATATGAGAAATACAATTAATTAATTTAATCAATCAAATTATAATAGATTATTTTATAATGTTATAAGGTTTGGTTTACTTTAGTTAACTTTAGTTTTTGGTTTAAATGTTAATTATATTATAATGTTAATTATTATTTTAGTTTTTTAAAGGTTTATTCTTTTTAGTTTGTTAGTTTAAATGTTTGGTTGTTTTTAATATGGTTTTTAGTTTACTTTAGTTTTGAATTTTAAAAGTTAATTTTAGTTTAGTTTAAACTTATTAAAATATTGTTTTTTATTGAATTTAAAAGTTTAGGATAGGTTTGAATTTGGTATAAATGTTTAGTTTTGAATTTTTATTAATGTTCTAGGATTAATTTTAAAAATTATTAAGGTTAGTTTAGTGTATTTAAAAGTTTTAATTTTGAAATTATTGCAGTTTAAAATAGTTTGGATTTTAATTTAAAATGATTTTAATATAGTTCAGTTTAATTGGTTAATTAATTTATTGTGTTTTTTATATATAGTTTTGTTTTTAAATGTTTAGTATTATGGATTTATATTTGGTTAAGTATGTTTTTTTTTTTTTTTTGAGAAAATTTTNGGATTTCGATGATTGGTTTCCAGGAGTTGTTTAGTTTTAGGCCATTGTCTCGTTTTAAGTTATCAGGGTGTTTTTCGATTTCGAGTTCTTCTCTTATTTTCCGTTTGAAATGGTGAGGGACGGCTGCGAGTACTTTCGCTTGTTCAAGACACATTTGGTGCTTCGTATCGTGCGAGTGTTGTGCGACTGCAGAGTTCTTTACCTTGCAGTGGTTTATGTCCACACCGTGTTCTTTTAGGCGTGTCTTGATCGAACGATTTGTCTCGCCAATGTAGACCTTGTCGCATGAGCAGGGTATGGAGTAGACTCCTTGGAGTAGTTTTTTCTCGATTGGGTCTTTTGCAGAGTCTAGCATGTTTCTAAGGGAGTTAGGAGGGGAGAAGGTCACTTTAATGTCTCGTTTCCTGAGAATTTTAGTGATTTTGTTGGTAGTGCCCTGGATGTAAGGGAGGATTGCTAAGGGTGTGTCATTGTTATTGTTTTCTTTTTGTTTTTTCCTATTGTTGTTGCGTTCTTTCTTGTCGGCTTTTTTTATTGTTTCTTTCATTTGTTTGTCACTGTAACCGTTGTTTATGAAGGATTTCGTGAGATGGTCTAGTTCTTGTTTCAAGTGGTCTTTGTCGGTGATCCTAATGGCTCGTGTTACTAGTGTATTGATTATGCTAGTTTTTTGCGTAGGGTGGTGGTGAGAATCAGCGTGAAGGTATCTTTCGGTGTGTGTTTGTTTTCTGTAAACCTGGTGTCTGAGGGAGCCGTCTTGTTTTCTCATTGTGAGGACATCTAGGAATGGAAGGCAACCTTTCTCCTCTTTTTCTGTAGTGAATTTTATGCTGTCGGATTAGTTGTTGAGGTGGTCGGTGAAGTCTTTTAACGATTCTTCTCCATGTGGCCAATTGCTGTATACGTCATCTACGAATTGCAGCCACCATTTTGGCTTTTGGGGGAAGGAATCTATTGCGTCTTTTTTCAGTTTTTCCATAAATATGTTGGCAACTATTGGTGAGAGTGGTGAGCCCATTGCCACTCCTTTTTGTTCATAGATTCCCCCCCTAAAGCTGAAGAATGTAGACTTGAGACATTTCCACCAGTTTCGTAGTTTCATCATTGTCGACTATGTCTTTAATGACTTTTATGGCTCTGTGGACTGGTATCTTTGTGTAGAGAGATATTACGTCGAGGCTTGTGAGGATGTCGCTTTCTTCAATTTTCCAATCCTTCATCATTCCTATTAGATGTGTTGAGTTTTTTACATATGAGAAGGTTTTGCCTACGAGGGGTTTTAGTTTCTCTGCCAAGTATTTTGTGAGATTGTAGGTTGGTGATCCTCTTGTATTGACAATAGGTCGAAGAGGAATGCCCTGCTTGTGGATTTTGGGAGCACCATAGATGCGAGGCATCATTGAGCTCTTTGGGATGAGTTTTGTTTTGTGTAATTGTCCAGGGACGAGTTTTTTATGGCTGTGGTCACCAGTTTCGTGATTTTGTTCATCGGGTCTTTTATCACCTTTCTGTGGCTTCCACATGCTAAATGCTCATCCATTTTCTTGTCGTATTCCTCCCTCTTCATTATAACGGTTGCGTTTCCCTTGTCATCTTTGAGAATGATGATGTCTTTCATCCTCCTCAACATTTTCAGGGCATCGTTTTCCTCTCTGGTTAATTTCTTTTCGGTGGTTTGTTGTTTTTTAGGATGATGGCGCACTCCTGTCTAATGTCTTCTGCGCTGTTGTCTGGCAGGTTTCTTATGGTGTTCTCTACGTTGCAGATTAGTTCTTCCATCGGGATTCATTTGGGAGCGACGGCGAAATTTAGACCTTTCTCCAGCAAGCGTTTCATTCCCTCATCTAGCTCTACGTCAACCAGGTTCACTACCACGCTTTTCATTGGTGTGGTCGCAATCGTCTTCTGTTCGCTCATCAGTTTGTTAAATTTCTTGTCTTGTTTATTTCTGGCGTGCTGGTAGGTTTTCTCTGCTTTGATCGTCATACTTGCTTCTACGTTAAGCCAAAAATCGATGCGTAGTATTTTGGACAGCGTGAGGTGGGTGTGATGAGTTTGGCGTGACAGGTGCTCAAGCTCTTTTCTGGTTCGTTTTATGTTGCTGCATATTATGGAGAGGCTGAATTCAGAGAAAGCACGGGGATGTTTTGTTTTCAGGTGGTGTTTAATGTTTGCAAATCGTGGGATTATCCTGTCGTCTCTGCAGTTTTTAAAGAAGTTTAGATTTGCTGATCTGTGAACTATTTTCTTCCGTGACTTGGTCAACACGGTTATCGAGGCAATTTGGCTACATGTTCAAGATTGCACATTTATACTCCAGATATGTCCATTGTACCATTTTCGGGCTCAGCTGGTGATTTGTAGCCATAATACAGAGATATCATGATTTATTATTATTATTATGGTCATATTTTTATTATTGGACATGGTTTTGATCTTTCGATGCATATTTAGATGGATGTATGTGGTGTGAGTAGTCATCATTACTATTTTTGATGTCTTTGGATCACTTTGTACATTCAGATCTTGTTATTGGGCAAAGGAAAAGGGAAGAATGGCACTTCTATTCTACAATAGTGATTATTAGGCATTTTATTCATTAAAAAATGACCATGGCTACACTGAGAAATTTGATTTTCCTATTGTTGGCTAGGAAATGGCTTGGGTATGTTACTTTATGATGAGACAAGGTCTTATACACATATTTCATGCCTTGTACCTTGCAGAGGAGTTTTTTTGATGTTGTATCTTGGTCCTAAGGAGGACGTCTCCTTGGTGGGGGCACACTTCACCTTTAGTAATGAGATAACTTTACTAATGATAGGCACTAGCATTTCAGGGGATACCATAGTATCCATGCTTAGGAAAAAACATTAGATCGATAAAAAGATAAACATGATGCAAGAGTAAAAACATTCATTAAAAGAGGGTCAAAATGCAGACAATGTTGCCACAATTAGTCAGATAAATTCAATCTTAAAATCATAGTTGCAGAATGCTTCATGTTGAACATCATTAGGTGACATATTTTTAGATGGTAGGATAAACACATTTTTGATTGATGGGAAGCTATGAACCTTATTGTCCACATTATTCATCATGCATGCTAGGGTTCTATTCTTGTTAGGGTTTGAACCTAGGTTGTTAGCACAGTGATAAGCCTTCTCTACCACTAAACCACATCCTAGCAGACTCTCTTTAGATGCATATTACAATGATGGTTGATGTCTTATATATATTCTCAGAGGATTGACTAAGAAGAAGAGATAATATAAAGAATGGATTGTGAGATAACTTTACTAATGATAGACACTAGCATTTCAAGAGATACCATAGTAGCTATGGTTAGGAAAAAACATTGGATCAAGAATGTAGTAAACATGATGATGCGGGAGTAAAAATATGCATTACAAAGGGTGAAAATGTTGATGATGTTGCCATAATTGGTTAAACAGATTCAATCTTGAATCATAAATGCACAGTGCTTCATGCGGCATATCATCAGGTGACAATTTTTCAAACGATAGGGTAAACATGTTTTTGATCGATTAGAAGCTATGAACCCTGTATTCCTACACGTTATCCATTATGCATAGTAGGGCTCTCTGCTCACTAGGTTTTGAATGTAGGCTAAAATGGTGATGCCCCTTTACTACTAGACCTCAACTTGGAAGATTCTCTTCAGATCATAGTGGAAAAAATCGGCATCGGCAAAAAATCGGCGAGGGTCCAGAAAACATCTTCTCGGCAACATCGGCGAAAAAATCGGCAAAAATCGACAAACCGCGGCAAGCATTAAAAAATGCAAATTTTGTACTTCAATAGGGTCAAAATTTCCTTCCTGATATTTTCCCCTATTTGCCGATTTTCCCCGATCTTTCCCGATTTTTTCCCGATTTTTTCCAATTTTTTCCCAATTTTTGCCGATGTTTGCCGATTTTCCCGATGTTTGCCGATTTTTCGCGATGTTCGATTTTTTGAAAAAATCGTGATTTTTTCGGGCCGAAAAATCGGCAGCCTGAAAAAATTCGCTATTTTTCGGGACATCGCCGAAAAATCGGCGATTTTTTCTACTATGCTTCAGATGCATATCATAATGATGGTTGATGTGTTATATATATTCTCATACGATTGATTAAGAATAAGATAAGAGATAATATAAACTATGGATAATGATATAGCTATGAATATTACAATGATGGTTGATGTGGTATATATATATTCTCATAAAAATGGTTGATGTATTATATATATTGTCATAGGATTGATTAAGAATAAGTTAAGAGATAATATAAACAATGAATAGTGATATAGCTATGAATATTCCAATGATGGTTGAAGTGTTATATATATTCTCATAGGATTGATTAAGAATAAGAGAAGAGATAATATAAACAATGGATAGTGATATATACTTTCTAATGATAGACATGAGCATTTCAGGAGATGCCATAGTAGTGAAAGCTCAAGGGAGAAAGACACTTTAGCAAAATGTCTCTAGGGGATGTGCCTAACATAGTTTGAGAGGTTAAATTGGTCTAAATGGAGTGCACCCACCATTTTTGAAGGAGGGGGGGTATTCCACATAGTATATAGATCCCATCAAACAGTACTTTACAATAATATAACATGAAAATCACCCAAAGGTACCATAAACCCAATGCAATTGGTTATGTCGCGTCAAGATTCAAAATCTGAATGAAGTCATCATAGTCATTACCTGGATTAATCTCATACAATATGAGGGGTAACAGGGATTAAGCAAGTGGTTGTATGAAATAATTATAAAACGAGGATGAACTACAATGGAATAATTTTATTACACAGTCCCTTTATTTATTACAATAAGAAGAAATATGTAAATTACAATTATGAAATGTAAGAGGAAATAGATTACCACTTAACGAATTCAACTAAGCAAGATATTAGCATACAAGAAATGCTCCAAGTTTACATCCATCACATTGAAAATTCCATGACAATGTTCCCGCATTAAGGCTCTAAGTTTCTAACATAGATCTTCATTACTATCCTCTAACACTAAAATACTTACAATACTTACAAAAACCATCTTTCCCTCAAGTGAAGTGAGTTATGTTAGAAAGTAACAACAAGGAAGGTCTTCCTGAATGCATGTGTACTTGCATGCAGAAGACTTAAATCAGGAAACCAATTGTATTTAATTTACTTTTCCTAAATTTACTTTGGAAAATAAATTAAAGTGATCTAATTATTAATTGACTTTATGAAAAAGTGAAATTAGGGTTTTCGCTTAGCATTGAGTTATAAAAGAAAGATCAATTGGCGGAGAGGACACAATTGCGTTCCGATAGAAACGGAGGAAAAATAAGTGTGAGAGAGAGAATTTTGGTGAAGAAAACCGAGGAGCAAAAATTCAAGAAGGAGCCCTAATTTACAGAGGAGAGAGAAAGGCAGAGGGACCGTACAGTCGTACAACAAAAGACCATACAAGCGTACAACAGTAGGTCGTATAGATCCGTACTACAGGTTGTATAGACCGTACAGTCGTACGGATCCGTACATTAGGCAGTTCGGATTTCGTATAGACCATACAGCAACAGGCCGTACAGCTACTTTGGGAACCGTGCCCACCTTCCAAGTTTTTCTAAGTGAATTTTTGGGTAATTTGATTTTTCCATTTAGGGCATAAATCGAAATTTATGATATTGTAAAAGCTTCATATTTTCTTAATAAAATATCCTCTCATATTGTTGCATCGGTTTTCCGATCTTGGGTTTTGTTCAGGGGTTTCTACCCAAAAAGGTCGTGTCGTTTCTATTGATGTGATTGATGTTGCAAATGGTTCTCAGTTTTATATTCCGTTGCATACTGTAAAGAAGTTCATGTGTGGTTAGTTCAGTTAAATTTAAATATACTGCTTTAGCCCCAACTTGAATCTCAAAGGAAAATTTACATGGTATCACAGCACTGGTGAGCTAAATTTGAGCCATTTGCAGCAACAGTGATAGATTAGGGGCAAATCTATTTGAAGATACAAACCTAGATTGCAGATCTAGGGTTTGACAGGTACACTTCAGTATGGCCGTGTAATTGAGAGTTGAGGATAGACTCCACGGTGTTCAGAGTTTTCGTACATGGAAAGAAAGGATCACAAGGATCCTTTCTACATTAAGATGATGTTGTTGAAGAACCTCCTGATGAAGATATGGAACTGCCTCATGTCGCTGAATATATGCCTAAACAACCGTATGACGAAAAGTTGGATCTGCCTCAAGTGCATCTCGTTAAAGGTAGTAATATTTGTTTTATAGATCAGCTGGAGCAGTTTTACAATGGAAGTGTGTATATAAGCCCTATCAACCAATGGATAGAAGCTTCTTGTGCACATTCTAATTCCGTCTGCCTAAACTTAAGTGAAATTTTGTCTCCTAACAATCTGATGTTTCAATTCAGCGTTGTTCATGAACAAATGTTAAGACATATCTGTTTTATGATGATTCTGTTTTTTTTTCTAACCAAGCACAGAAAAAAGAAGTTTGACATGGAAAAGATGCTTGAGTGGTTCCACTGGTTATATGCATATACTTGATAGGTTCCAGGCTCATGTTAAGTTACAATAGGTAGGATGAATAAAGCTCATGCATGAGCATTTACATTATTAGTTCTATTTTGCTTATGCATTTCTTTCAAGTATGTAATAAAGCATGTGGTTTTGGATGTGAATTAAGCTATCCCCACTGCACTGTTTTGGTCTGCCAATACCCAGAGAACGCTGAGGTTCTCATGTACTCTCATGGAGAGCACACATCCCCATATGGAGCCAGATGTTACCTCCTCACTTGTAGGGGTAAGATTCAAACCTTTGGCAGGTAGAGGTTTTATGTGGTTGTTTCAGACAATCAGCAGGAGCTATGCAGGGTAAAAATGGCACTTTGTCATAGTTCTGTAGAAGCCTTTGCAGCAATCACCTTTTTGAAGGAACATTCAATAGGAAGAGCAGCTAAGGCAGTTATGAATACATGACTGGTGGAGCTGTGGTCATCTTGGGAAAAATTGGGAGGAATTTTTACAGCTGGTATGAGTGGAGGCATTGCATATGTTCTTGATATTGATTTGATTCAAGATGCAATTTCGAGTTGGTAGACCTTGAAAAAGTTGAAAAGGAAGATGATGTCATGAAATTGAAGATGATGATACAACAGCATCAGCGTCATTGAAACAACCAGCTGGCAAGAGAAGTCCTTGCTGATTTTGAAGCTTTCCTCCCAAAATTCGTGAAAGTATTCCCACAAGACTATAAAAGAGTGCTGCAAGAAATAAAGGCAGTGAATGCTGCAAAGGAAGCAGAGGAGGCTGACTTGATGAAAAAAGATGCCCTTGAAGAGCTGAAGAGGATGGCAGAAGTTGATTCAAGTCAACATAAAAAAGATGATGGGGCTTACAAGCAGAATGAATAGAAAGTGGCCACAGTGGCCAAGAGTTTTCAGAGTAGATTATGGCCACCAAGAAGTTATTACCAAGTTTGGTAAAGACCCTAGGTTATGCGAAGTATTGACAAAAAGGTTTATAGCCGATGACAATGGAAATGTTAAAGGGCTTGAATTGATTAGTGTCAAACGGGAAAAAGGATGAGAGTGGAAAATTCCAGTTGAAAGAAATGGACGGGACAGAGGAGATTATAGAAGCAGATCTTGTGTTTTTAGCAATGGGTTTTCTTGGACCAGAATAGAATATTGCAGAGAAGCTTGATATGGAAAGGGATAACAGGTCAAACTTCAAAGCTAAACTTTGGCGATTTTGCAACTAGTGTTGACGGTGTATTTGCTGCTGGTGACTGCATACGCAGACAGTCTCTTGTTGTTTGGGCCATTGCTGAAGGAAGACAAGCAGCTGCTCAGATAGATAAATTTGTGATGAGATCAGTTGATCACAATTTGTGAAGATAAAGGAAGGAATCTCATCGTTATTCCGAAGAAGCTAAATAAAAAGTGTTAGGTTTCAAGTTTGAATGTAGCTCTCCTCCATCGTCTTTTCATAAACTTCTTCCCATCAGCTCGTGAGTTAAATGGCGGAAGCGGTTGTGCCAGCCATTCATTCAGCCGGTCTATCCGTTCTCTGATCATGTCGTGGGCCATCCGATTTTTCCTTGCAGCTGAGTTCAAAATTCCAGCTATCACTGGTTCCGTGTTTTTTGCAGCAGAATTATTTCTTTTGGCAGCCGATTAAATGGAAGCCACGATTTTTGTGTACCTGTTGACAACAAAATGGTGGATTTCTTTTTTGACCCGTGTATCTCTTCTCCATCGGCAGCCAACGAGTGTAGTGATGTGGCGGTCACAGTCATTAGTGTTTTCACTACGTAGCTGCTTACGTGACCCTCTCCAGAACCCATGCCTCATCTCAACCAAGCAACCAAGTCGTGGATTGCTCTGAGTCGATTTCTATGTGGCCATTTTTGTTTCAACAGGTTGGAATATTTGTTTAAAAATTGACGGTTTTGTTTCAAGTAAATCCCGTGGTATGTGGAGACAGACAACACGATTCGTAGCCACGTTGAGTTTTCAGCCGGTAAGTGTAACCACTGAGTGGTCCACATTTGGCCTGCCTTCGTTTGCATAGAGTTAAGCTTCACTTATGTCCAGTGCTGATATGGGCATTTAATTTGGTTCATGTGGCAGTTAGAACTAAGCTTGGAGAAATCGAATCATGATAGTGGATTTCTTTGGAGGCATTTTAGGTTGCTCTAAGCAAATAGTCAAAGTGGGACTCCACTTAAACAGTTTCTTTCTTCTTTGAGATGTATGGGATAAGCCAAGGGTTACATTAAATAATGTTTAGTCAAGTAGTCATTTAGGAGAAAAAAGTGGATCTGAGATTGATTTTTTATTATTATTGTATTTTCTATTTTATTTTTGTTTATTTTATGAGAGCCTTTGGGCCTATAAAGAAGCAAGTCTTCTTCATTGTAAAGCATGGAAAAAATTGGGAGGAATTTTCCCCAGACTTAATAGAAAATTACTCTTTTGGGTTTCATGGTTTTCAGCTGAGTGCCCTCTATGATGTGTGGTGTAATTTTGTGTTATTGAGTGTTTGTTGTTTTAGGCTTTCTTTCTTTCTATACCTGCATCGCAGAGCATAAACCGACGCTCCCGTCCTATTGGAAGGCGGAAATCCTAGCAGTTGCTTTCTTTTCACCTTTGTGAGCGTTCATGCACGGGTTGGATGCCTACATTTTATCAAGCTTGATGGTGTAGCATCTCTTTTGTCTGCACAGCGTATCTCCTGCGTTTAGGAAGAAGAAGACCTAGTAACTGCTCCTCTGACACAAGGCCCTCGTGGGTTGTCCCTTGACTCTATTTCTCCCTTTAGGTATATCGTCACTGGTCCATTAGTGGGGTTTTGATCCTTCCCTTCTTCCGTCAACCATCAAAATACTCCTATGCTACAACCATTTCGCTAAGGCAACCTCTTCCAATCACCTGGCCCGCCTTTGTTTCCTGCGTTAGCGATCTTAACACCATAGACGCCCCCCTGAGTTGGAGAAGAGCCGACCAGAAGCGAGGAGCGTGGTGACAGATGACTGCTTTCTTCACAGTTGCCTTTGGGCTGGTGTGCCTAATTTTGGGCTTTGACACATGCAAGCCGACCAGGAGCAGCAACATTTTTGGCGCCGTTGTTGGGGACAAAGTCCATTTCCTGTAGATTTGAAGAGTATGCTTCATTGATATTTGTGGGAGATCAATTCTCACATGGCGACTCCACGAAGGGACGAAGCCCTTGTCCTTTTGCAGATCTGAAGACTTTTTGGGTGTAGAGGTGAGCACACTCAGAAATCAGAAGGCTTACAAGCGCACCTTGGCGACTCCACAGTTCAATTTGAGGTATGAATATATGTATGTTGCATATTCAATACTTCATTATTTGAGAATATGAATGATGAAATGGAAGGACTTCGTGCTCACTTGCACAGAGCCTTCACCCCATTAGATTTCTCAGGTATCCATGGATTTCCTAATGAGTGCTATAAAGGAGTACTTAGGATTGTTCCAGATTTCTTTGGAAATGATGAGGACTCGGCAGTCCATCATATTGCTTCTTTCGGCAAGTTAATGGCAGATCTCAAAGTCTACCATGAGGATGATCTCATGATTGTTTTTGCCTTTAACTTTTGAGGGAGATGCAGAAGATTGGTTCAATGACCTTTGGGATGAAAGCATAGACTCAATGGCAAACTTTTTTAATAAGTTTCTCCTGCGTTGGCATGAAGGAACAGTTGAAGAGATTGAGAAGTTGGCCAAAGAGTGTGATGCTCTCCTCCCCAGGGCACAACCGGATTACGAAGAAGAGATCCATGAAGAACATATCATTGAAGATCCGGTTGATGAAGCACTACAAGGTTCCCTGTTTGAAGATGTTCTTGAAGAACTTCCTGATGAAGATATGGAAGGGCCTCATGTCGCTGAATATATGCCTAAACAACCGTATAATGAAAAGTTGGATCTGCCTCAAGTGCATCTCGTTAAAGGTAATAATATTTGTTTTAAAGATCAGCTGGAGTAGTTTTACAATGGAAGTGTGTATATAAGCCCTATCAACCAATGGATAGAAGCTTCTTGTGCACATTCTGATTCTGTCTGCTTAAACTTCAGTGAAATTTTGTCTCCTAACAATCTGATGTTTCAATTCAGTGTTGTTCATGAGCAAATGTTCAGACATATCTGTTATATGATGATTCTGTTTTTTTTTCTAACCAAGCACAGAAAAAGAAAAGTTTTGTTATCACATATATAGTAGCCAGGCTACCATATTCTATTTTTCAGACACAATACATTTTTTCAGCTAGATCTCTTACATATGAGATGCTGAGATGAGCAGTTTTGACGGATCATTATTGTATTAGTGGACTATTGTACTCTCCCATGTCAAGACTGAGTCTTAGGACACGCAGATTTGAGGACCGATGTAGCCATTTAGTCATTATAGAGCAGTTATTGATGCCCAGTTTTATATCAGTGCTTTCTCATTGGACAGATGATGTTTCAGATGGATTATATGCATGATTATGACTCAGCTTTATATATTGTGTTATGGTTATCATTGCTCTTATACTCATTCTTGTGACATGTATTAACATGTAGTGTTATGATCTGACGGTCATAATTATCTGGACTTGGATGTATTTGTATTTATGTATTGATGTCCCTACTGTGACTTTGAAGTTCCTGATCTATACTCATTGGTTTTATCCTCCCTAGGGAGAATAGAGGTAGTCATTCCCACCAGTGTTTTGGCTTGCTAGTGTTGGCTTCATCATTCACTATCTCCACCCATCCATTACCTTCCAGTTTAGTTTTCAACCCGATTGACTTCTTGACTTATGGCATGGAGGACCTTTCCCCGCTAGAACCTTTGTTGGACAAGCCTTCCTGTTTATATTGTGTCTCGGCTCTGAGTTGGTGACAGAACTTGCCTTCAGTAAGTTGGATTGTATGCCTAAATCATTCTAGTCGGTTGTCCCGATGTTTGTCACTGTGCAGAACTCCCCCTGGTCACTTGAGATGTTGTTGGTTGAAACTGAAAGCTCATGTACTACCTGCATTGGAAATATTATATATGCGCCCATGGAAAATGAAAATGCTAAAACTGTGTTTCTTAACATATGTGAAAAAGGGCAAGAGCAATAGAATGCTAAAATACCCCTTGAAGGGTATAAGAAAAGGTCCAAAAAGCAATGGTTAAAATATGCTATTTCCAAATATTGCTGACCTTATAAATATAAATATGTCCCGGATGAAAGCTGCGATTAACTGTGCTTTTAAGCACTGGTGAAGTCCCAAAAGGGTCATATAGGCCAAAAAGGCCATGGAAATAAAATTGGTGATCCTAATGAACCTGGATCAAACTTGATGTAGTCATGATGCCTAAGTTGAATAAGCACTCTCTAAACAACTCAACCATTTGTGAGGCACTGCCATTCCTTGTGTTGTTGTTTGTCCGACATTGGTTTTAGTGAGTTTTTCCTTTCCATATCCAAAGTGTCATGATGTTAAGTAGGAAGTCATCCTTTGCCCTAGCCTGGTAAATTTCATCCTTCACCCTTCACAAGCAAATTGACTACAACTATGAAGTGAGTATAGTCCTGAAAGTCTAGTCTGAGTAATAATAAATAGAGCCTTATATATGTATTTGGTTGATGTACCGCTAGTGAAATGATTGATACTTATTGTTATGGTTGCTTAAATGATTTGTAGAGCATGTCTTAGCCTTGTAGCACTTGCAGCAGATGGATGATAGTCTGAGTTATATTATTGGTATCTAATCATTTACAAATGGTTATATTGTCTATTGGATATGGTTGATGATCAGGTAGAGTCCTGAGAGGGGTATGAGTATACACCCTAGATGGATTTGGACTCTCTGAGTCTAATGAGACAATTTATTTTCAGTTTCGGTCACTTGCAGAGATGATCAGGCTCATTTTACCTTTCTGATGTAGTTTTGCTTCACATGATGATGTGTCTGAGCAGGGAGATGTTTTATTTGGATCTCTTAGGGCGTTGAACTTGTATGGAACATAGGGGTGCAACCACTTGTTTGTACCATAGTAACCCCATCCCAGAGAGCTTGGTGGGCTCAGTTTGACAACACAAGCACCCTAGGAGGTTGTTTTGGTAGGTTCATGTTTTTCGAGGCAGATCAAAAAATGATTAAATGGCTATTGAAGAAATCGATTTGGGCTACTGAGGCAAGGAAATGACATGGGAGGAATCATGATGATGAGAGTGATGTCCTCCACACCTTGTCCAGCAGTTGCAGCACCTGATTGGGCTCACACCTATTTTTTGGGCATTTTATATTATTTTTTGGAGCTTTTGGGAGTCTCACGATTTCCTCAAGGAGGCACAAAGTCAAAGAACTAAAATATTATTTTATTTTCTTATGCTATGGGGACACCCAGAGGGAGTTAGTCAACACTCCATGGACCCACCATGTGCTTCATTTATTTCTTGTTGAGTGGGGTACCCTCTTGTTGGGTGTTTTAGTCCACTTTGGTACTTTATGGTTATATTGATCCATGTATTGTATGTTGAGCTCATCTCAACCATTGATTAGAATATTTTTTCTTTTAATCTTAGCCAGTTGTTTTGAAAATGGTTAGGATTCGGTTATGATTGTGGTTCTCTCATTTCTATTTAAAGGAGAGAGCTTCTCATTTGTAAGGGGTCTTTGGGTCTTGGATCTGAATAATAGAAAGATTTTTCTGTGGATATTTTCTGGATCTGCTTTGCATCTGATGTTCTCAAATGGTGATTGGATAGTCTTCTGCTTCCTAGCATTGTGGAAATTCATGTGAGATCTATATGTTTTCTTCTATCATTGTCTTTTTTACAGGGTGTTTTCGCTGGAGCGTTTTTTCAGGGGGACCTCAACTCGTTCGGTTATCTTCGTCTTGGATCAGGGGGTTTTCATTAGTGTCATTGTGATCTATGATTATTTCTTTTTACTTTTCGATAGCATTTAGTTTCTTTATCTTGTTTTAGCAAATCTGATATTGTTGACGTTTGCTCATGCAAGGTAGGGGGCGCATTCGTGGCTTGGAGCTTACATCCATCATAGAAATCACTTGAATCTTCCAGAATTGATCGGGATAGCAAGGATCATCACTGATCAGACTTCTACAAGTATTTCCAGGTACGATCCAACATGTAATTTTCTTCTCTTTAGCAGATCTGAATCCATTGTACCTATTTTCTTCCCATTTTCTTGAAAACCCTTAAAATACTAAAAAAAAACCCTTAAAAAATACTAAATCCGGGAACCGTCTGATATTTGGGCAAACCATTGCTGGGTTTCATAGATCGGGCCTTCCCTTCATTGAATCTACTGCAACGTTGGCCAAATTCCTGCTGGTTTGACCTAGATCTGAATTTTAGTCTGAAAACTGCATAACGCTCCCACTAAAAATTTGACCTGCTAGGGTTTTGACTTTTTCTGATTTCTGTCTTCATAGACTGTTAGATCGAGTCCCACACACTCCAAATCACCCCCAACTATGTCCAGAGTCATGACGGTGTGATCTAGATCTGAGTTTTAGATTGAAAAACAACCCTAGTGCCATCATTGAAAAACTGGACCGTTCCGAAGTTTACTGTTTCCGAAATCTGACAGGCTAGGCTGATAGATCAGGTCCTGAGCGCTCCAGAACACCCGTAATGCTGAGCTAGATTCAACCTCCTTTCCCTAGATCTGAAGAAATCAATTTTTCACCCTCTCATCCTCAATCATCAACTTTGACTTTTTCAAGATTTGAGTTTTTCCAAATTTCTTTGAACCAAGTGTGTAGATCAGCCCCTCTTGGTCCCATTTCACCTTCAACGCTGAGCTGGTTGTCTGCTGGTGGCCTCAGATCTACAATCTATCTCCTCCAACCCTAGCGCTAACTTTCCTTGACTGAATTTCTGCACAAACTGAGCCATCTGGACCAAAACACTTATCTGGCTTCACAGATCAGGGTCTACCCTAGGTGGGTTCACCTCAACGCTGGATGTATATTGACTCCATTGCCCAATGCACGAAAGGCATTGATCTCCTATCCCTAGGGCTAGCCCTGAATGGACCTTTTCCCCTTGAAATTGGCTGTTCCTTGATGACTCAGACAATCATGCCTGTTCACCTTCTTCATTGAGTCTTTCAGCCAGGTACTAGATAGTCTCGACTATTTTCCTACCCATCTTGCCTCAGTTACGCTTCCCAAGGCAGAGATCATCTTCTTTAGTTGCTAGTACCAAAACCCTAGATCTAACCATCTCCCCCAAAGGTCATCCGATTACTGCTTTGGATCAACTAATATACTGCTGAAGTCCTGATCCATCTACTGAATCCTACTGTAGATCCAGAGTTTCTGAACACCTTACACCTTATGTACCTCAAAGTTTGTTTTGATCTGATCTGGTGTCTAGGTCTGATCCCTCCTATCAGGAGCAGATCTGGGCCTCCCTCATTGTTGTCTAGGACTCAGACAACAAAAAGCGAAGACTGCCTTCATTGACGTGACAACCATCCATTTGGGAGTCTAGGCAGTCTTGGTTCCACCTCCTTAGTTGCTTTCTCCTCTACCATCCATCCCGGATCCATCTTACACAGGAAGCTACAAGGTTGGTGATAACAAGTTTGACATGGAAAAGATGCTTAAGTGGTTCCACTGGTTATATGCATATACTTGATAGGTTCCAGGCTCATGTTAAGTTAGAGTAGGTAGGATGAATAAAGCTCTTGCATGAGCATTTACATTATTAGTTTTGTTTTGCTTATACATTTCTTTCAAGTATGTAATAAAGCATGTGGTTTTGGATGTGAATTAATCCATCCCCACTGCACTATTTTGGTCTGCCAATACCCAGAGAATGCTGAGGTTGTCATGTACTCTCATGGAGAGCACACGTCCCCATATGGAGCCAGATGTTACCTCCTCACTTGTAGGGGTAAGATTCAAACCTTAGGCAGGCAGAGGTTTCATGAGGTTGTTTCAGAAAATCAACAGGAGCTATGTAGGGTAAAAATGGCACATTGTGACAGTTCTATAGAAGCCTTTGCAGCAGTCACCTTTTTGAAGGAACATTCAATAGGGAGAGCAACTAAGGCAGTTATGAATACATGACTGGTGGAGCTGTGGTCATCTTGGGAAAAATTGGGAGGAATTTTTACAGCTGGTATGAGTGGAGGCATTGCATATGTTCTTGATATTGATTTGATTCAAGATGCAATTTCGAATTGGTAGACCTTGAAAAAGTTGAAGAGGAAGATGATATCATGAAATTGAAGATGATGATACAACAACATCAGCGTTACTGAAACAACCAGCTGGCAAGAGAAGTCCTTGCTGATTTTGAAGCTTTCCTCCCAAAATTCGTGAAAGTATTCCTACAAGACTATAAAAGAGTGCTATAAGAAATAAAGGTAGTGAATGCTACAAAGGAAGCGGAGGAGGTGGACTTGATGGAAAAAGATGCCTTTGAAGCACTAAAGAGGATGGCAGAAGTTGATTCAAGTCAACATAAAAAAGATGATGGGGCTTACAAGCAGAATGAAGTGGCCATAGTGGCCAAGAGTTTTCAGAGTAGATTATGGCCACCAGGAAGCTATTACCAAGTTTGGTAAATACCCCAGGTCATGCGAAGTATTGACAAAAAGGTTTATAGCTGATGACAATGGAAATGTTAAAGGGCTTGAATTGATTAGTGTCAAATGGGAAAAGGATGAGAGTGGAAAATTTCAGTTGAAAGAAATGGAGGGGACAAAGGAGATTATAGACGCAGATCTTGTGTTTTTAGCAATGGGTTTTCTTGGACCAGAATAGAATATTGCAGAGAAGCTTGATATGAAAAGGGATAACAGGTCAAACTTCAAAGCCAAAGTTTGGTGATTTTGCAACCAGTGTTGACGGTGTATTTGCTGCTGGTGACTGCAGACGCCGACTGTCTCTTGTTGTTTGGGCCATTGTTGAAGGAAGACAGGCAGCTGCTCAGATAGATAAATTTGTGATGAGATCAGTTGATCACAACTTGTGAAGATAAAGGAAGGAATCTCATCGTTATTCCAAAGCAGCTAAATAAAAAGTGCTAGGTTTCAAGTTTGAATGTAGCTCTCCTCCATCGTCTTTTCATAAACTTCTTCATATCGGCTCGTGAGTTAAATGGCGGAAGTGGTTGTGCCAACCATTCATTTAGCAGGTCTATCCTTTCTCTGATCATGTCGTGGGCCGTCCGAGTTTTCCTTGCAGTCGAGTTGAAAGTTCCAGCTATCACTAGTTTCGTGTTTTTTGCAGCAGAATTATTTCTTTTGGCAGCGGATTAAATGGAAGCCGCAATTTCTGTGTACGTGTTGACAACAAAATGGTGGATTTCTTTTTTGACCCGTGTTTCTCTTCTCCATCGGCAGCCAACGAGTGCAGTGATGTGGCGGGTCACATTCATTAGTGTTTTCACTACGTAGTTGCTAACATGGCCCTCTACATAACCCATACCTCATCTAAACCAAGCAGTCGAGTCGTGGATTGCTCCGGGCCGATTTCTATGCCGCCATTTTTGTTTCAACAAGTTGGAATATTTTTTTAAAAATTGGCGGTTTTGTTTCAAGTAAATCCCGTGGTATGTGGAGACGGACAGCTTGATTCGTAGCCACATTGAGTTTTTAGTTGGTGGGTGTAACCATTGAGTGGTCCACGTCTGGCTTGCGTTCGTTTGCATAGAGTTAAGATTCAGTTATGTCCACTTATGATATGGGCATTTAATTTGGTTCACGTGGCAATCAGAACTAAGCTTTGAGAAATCGAATCATGGTAGTGGATTTCTTTGGAGGCATTTTAGGTTGCTCTAAGCAAATAGTCAAAGTGGGACTCCACTTAAACAGTTTCTTTCTTCTTTGAGATGTACGGGATAAGCCAAGGGTTACATTAAATAATGTTTAGTCAAGTAGTCATTTAGGAGAAAAAAGTGGATCTGAGATTCATTTTTTATTATTATTGTATTTTCTTTTTTCTTTTTGTTTATTTTATGAGATCCTTTGGGCCTATAAAGTAGCAAGTCTTCTTCATTGTAAAGCATGGAAAAAACTCGGAGGAATTTTACCAATGTTCCCCCAAGTTTCTAGGACGGGGGGACGCAGGAGCGGGGAAACGCACATTCGGGACGCGTGGAGACCACCCCCAAATTTAGGGATATTCGGGGGGGGATGTGCGGACGTCTCTAAAATTATAAAAATAAAATAAAATATCAAAAATAATAATTCATTTGATGTATATTAATGATTGTGCAATGTAAATACTAAATATATTAGTTTATTTTCTAAGTAGTACCAAGTAGGAATTGTAAAATGTGAAAATAATAGGAAAACACTAAAAGAAATTCACAGGGGCATGGTTGGGGAGGGAAAGTTTCACCCAGGAGTCCCCAAGTCCCCGGGACGCAGGAAACGTGGAAACGCGTCCCCGTGGAACACTGAATTTTCCCCAGACTTAATAGAAAATTACTCTTTTGGGTGTCATGGTTTTCAGCTGAGTGCCCTCTATGATGTGTGGTGTAATTTTGTGTTATTGAGTGTTTGTTGTTTTAGGCTTTCGTTCTTTCTATACCTGCGTCGGAGACCATAAACCGACGCTCCCGTCCTATTGGAAGGCAGAGATCCTAGCAGCTGCTTTCTTTTCCCCTTTGTGAGTGTGCATGCACGGGTTGGATGCCTACATTTTATCAAGCTTGATGGTGTAGCATATCCTTTGTCTGCATAGCGCATCTCCTGCGTTTAGGAAGAAGAAGACCTAGTAACTACCCCTCTGACACAAGGCCCTCGTGGGTTCTCCCTTGACTCCATTTCGCCCTTTAGGTATACTGACACTGGTCCATTAGTGGGGTTTTGATCCTTCCCTTCTTTCGTCAACCATCAAAATACTCCTATGCTACAACCATTTCGCTAAGGCAGCCTCTTCCAATCACCTAGTCCACCTTTGTTTCTTGCCTTAGCGATCTTAACACCAGGGACGCCCCCTTTGGGTTGGAGAAGAGCCAACCTGAAGCGAGGAAGAGAGGAGCGTGGTGACAGTGGCTGCTCTCTTCACAGTTGCCATCGGGCCGGTGTGCCTAATTTTGGGCTTTGACACACGCACGCCGACTAGGAGCGGCAACAGACCGTATGGATTCCATACAAACCATATAGTTGCAGGTTGTAGAGCAGTAAGCTGTACAGTTGCTTTGGGAATCATTCCCACCTTCCTGGTTTTTGTTCGTGAATTTTTGGGTGATTTGATTTTTCCATCTAGGGCATAAATCGAAATCTCTGATATTGTAAAAGCTTCATATTTTCTTAATAAAATATCCTCTCATACTACTGCACCGGTTTTCCCATTTTGGGTTTTATCTAGGGGTTTCTACCCAAAAGATTCTGTCGTTTCTATTGATGTGATTGATGTTGTAAATGGTTCTCAGTTTTATATTCCGTTGCATACTGTAAAGAAGTTCATGTGTGGTTAGTTCATTTAAATTTAAATATACTGTTTTAGCCCTAATTTGAATCTGAAAGGAAAATTTACAAGTAAACCCTTATATATGTTTCAATTCAACTTCCTTGTACAATAAAAAATATTTTCCCTTTCTAGATCCTCTCTTTACTCAACAAATCTTTCTAAAAATAACTGTTGCCGCCTAATACACACTTTATGACATGGGAAAGTCTCCAACCCGCTTTGTGTGTCCTTGGGGGCAAGTTAGAGCTGGGGACCACTGTCACCACAGTCCA